>PVKH010003669.1:0-24552 GCA_004027955.1 Chaetophractus vellerosus
TAAAATTCTTTTCTGTACTTAATAACCATTTACTCTTCTAGACTTAAGTATAATAATTTTTACTCACTTTACACCATAGGAGAATTAAGATGTAGTGGAGCTTTTTTGACATGACTGTACCATAAAGACTAAATCCTTTCCTAAAATAGGCTTTATATTCCTAGATACGGCCTTTCTCACTTAGTAAGCATTGCTATCATGCATACTAAATAAATATCTGGTACTATTTAGCTCAAGAAATTACTTTTCATATCTATAGGCTGCCTAAGGAAAAAATCCAAGTTACATCTCTAGATGAAACAGCTCCATATAATACCTGCTTTTGTACCAACAAAAGTTAAAACTTCTAATAATCAAATCTTGTATACTGACTGGTCCTTTACCAATTAACAATCTTAAAACTGGTAACAAAGAACCTGGAGTAGCATGTTTATGCTACGGCAACATACAATTTTAGTGATAAAGAAAATATAACTTAAAAAAAAAAAAAAAAACATTGAAGCAAAGTTTAAGTGTTTCCTTCATAAGCAAATCCAAAAAATACACTGAAAAACACATACTACTATATGACTTTTGAATGGTGGAAATTATGTTCACAGTTTTTCCAATAGCAGTGCCAGGCTGAACTCCTCCCATTATGATCAATGACACCCATCCTCAAGCAGAGTGGTCAATACCAGGAAAATCTAAGCACAAACAACTGGAAGTAGTATCCTGGTTTCTGGTAAAATTATTCTTCACATATAATAAATTCCATTGGTGTAACTAACAAAAACTCAACTAATTTGAGATAGCTAACCAATTTATGTCAGAGGTTCTTAACCAGATGTTAATGACCTGACTTCAGTATGACTGTGAATCCCCAAAATCTCAAACAAAATTCTGGATCTGCCTACATGCATTATTTTGGAAACAGGGTCCATAGTTTAAACCATTCTCAAAATAATATGACTCCAAAATCCTCCTAAAAGTTAAAGCCATGACCATAAAAACATGTTAAATTTATACTTTCAAATACAGGGAACATTTCATTATATTACTTATTCTAAGTAATGAGACTTTCTATATATCACTCTCCTCCAAAAGGGTGTGTAATTATAAAGCAGATATAATGAATTCAAAGAGCCCAATGTTTTGAGGAATACCATATGAATTCACCTGTAATTAAAACGATAACACTTCATTTTTCTTTTATTACATCTTGGAAGCTCTATAAAGTAGCAATGATGATTAGGACCTTATAAATCCTATGGTGGTAGAATTCCTAATTAAGGTACTTAAGGAACCAAAGCTATGTATAAACTTGGAAAATATTTTTTATATTTCCTAAAACAAAACACAAATAATCCAAAATTGAGTCAGAAAAGTACCTTTTCTTTGATTCGAGTTTCCAAATTGTGACGCTGATTTTCAATTTCTTCAATTCGACGTGTCATAGGAATCTGTTCTTCTTTAAGCTTTCTAACCTCTTCCTTTAGTCGGTCACGAGCTAGTTTTACTTCTTCATATTCCTGACGAACATTTTCATATTCCTTGCAAATAATTCAAGAAATGGAAGTTAATGGGCATCTAGTCTAAACTAAAATATATACTAAAAGCCAAGGTACAGTCAGAAACAAAAGCTAAGAAAGACTGTTTTGATATCCCCTTGGTTTATTAATATAAAAATTTCTCCTCAAACAACCACAGAAATAGTAAACACCAATATAATGATTTGTTAAGTCTTGATATGCCCTGAGCATTTATCTCTATCATTAGGCCAGACTCACTGACTTCCATCCCTTTCCTTTTTTGTAGCCTATATCCAAATAACTACTAAAATGGGACCTTCCTCTAATCTCTCAATAAAGAAGGGATAAAGGGATGCACAAAAATGCAATAGAAACTCAATGATGAAAAACTAAAAAATGCACAAAAACAACAGAGCAAGAGAAGAATGAGTCAAAAGGGAAATAAAAAGAAGCATGCAGGTAGATAAAAATGATGCATGTCATATCAGAGAAATAAAAATTGCTAAATAAAAACAAGTGGAGAGCTATAACAGCATATACTAAGAGTGAATGGGATGAAGAAAGGTAAGATAATACAATACAAACATTCAAGTAAATCAGAAAAAGAAAAAACAAATGAAAAGAGATTGAAAACAATCTTAGAAAGAAAAGGGAAAACCAAAAGACAAAGATAAAGGAGGTTACAGGGTAATAATGAACATGAGAGAGAAGGAAAAACACAATAAGAAAGAGCTAAAGAAAGGGAAGAGTTTAAGAATAGATGTAGGGGCAGGGTAGGGTAAAGCAGGGGAAGAATGCCACAAATATAGCCACATATTTTTCCAATCTAATAATATTTACTTCCATTCCAACCTTGGAACAATCGTTAAAGTAATACGTGAAGAGAACTGACTCTTTAGCCCAAATTGTGGTCTTAAAAAAAAAAAACATACATCTTAGAGAGATCAGAAATAAAACAACAGCCTCAGTAAATTTATGAAACAGATAAGATTGCAGCTAAGATAATTCAGCTACATCTAGAGCAAAAGTTAATATTAGTGGTATAACCTGTAATTAAATTCTCAATGAGGGGCCGGCTGTATAGCCCAGTGGATAAGGGTGCCGGTACACCACATGGGAGGCCCCGGGTTCGGTTTCCGGGGACCTCTCGGAGCAGGCAGACGGCCTTGAGAAAGGTAAGCCACCATGGGCGGGGCAAAGCCGCCGTGGGCAAGGCAAAAAGCCGCCATGGGCAGGGTGGAGCCACCAAGGGCATGGCAAGTCACCCGTGAAACACAGAGCTGCCGCCCGTGAATCACGGAGCTGAACAGCCCGCAAAACACGGAGCTCTGCTGCCCGCAAAAAACTTGGAGCGGAGCCACCCGTGAAACGGAATGGAGCCATCCACGAGTGGGGCAAAGCACCTGCACGGAGGGCTGTCTCGGCACGTCGCCGCAAAAACAGGGGGAGACAAGAAGCAGACATAGAAGAACACGCAACAAGAGCAAGCAGAAAGGGGGGGGGGTATGTAACAAAAAAACAAAACAATAAAAAATTCTCAATGGCCTGATTAAGGACACTCAAAGATTTAATTTTTTACCTGTGGAGAATTAAAATCTGAAAGAATTAAGAGCACTGACTTAATGACTATTTGCTACATAATAATATATATATAATAAAACAGTGAGACAAATTTTATTATGTATGATAAAGCAAAAATTTTTTTAAAGCATCTACTTTGAATACATATTAATTAGTGCATTCTTTATAACTCTTCTCCTATTAAAGAACATCTATTTTCCCTCAGGTTTTTCCCTAATAATTAAGACTTACCACCCATGGCCTTTTTGCTTCAAGCATCTCAATTAAATCTAAGTGTCGTTTACGTTCATAGAACCTTTCCACATCTTGTTTATATCTTTCATTCCTTTGAATCATTTTCTCTAGATACTCAGTTTTCTCTTTGCATGAGGTCTAAATAAATATTTGTTGAACAATTAGTTTAACTGAAAAAAGACAACAGGTCAAATCTTTAAACAATGAAAAAGATACAAATACTAGCAAAACCCCATATTGAAAAAATTACATAGGCTTCTTAAGAACAGTGTAAAAGTAATATCCAGGCCTGAATTCTGGTGTAGGCTCTACAGTTTAGTAGCCATGTGGTCATAGGGAAGCCCTACAAATCTGAGCCTGGACTCTCCTAGTCTAAAGAAGCAATTCACTTAATATAGGTGAAAGCTCAACAGAAGCTGTAAGTGATATACAAAAGATAAGTGATATTATTATAATTAATATGTGATGGACACTCATAAGGACTTAAAAATAGATGAAAGAAAGCTAAAAATTCAGCCTTTATATTACAAAGGAACAAATACAAAGGTGTACTCAAAACCTAGTATGACATGTGCCTGATTTCTTTCAGGGGAGAGTAGGTAGTTTAGGTATTTCAGGTGGGAATATTAAATTGTTTGATGTGGGGGAAGGTAAACAGGCTGAAGGTAATATCTGAAGTAGGATAAAAGAAATTATAAAAAGCTCAGAACAATTCTTTTGGTCATTGAATAGACACAATAATAAAAACAGTTATAACAAAATACCTATTATCATGTACAGACTTACTTTAGGAAAGAGCATTTGTTTACAAGATTTTTTAATATGAAAATTTACTTTATTTATTTTAGTTGCTAGGTCACGGAAAAAGATTCATTACTTTACATACACTACCTCATGGTATGTTAAAAAAGGACATTTTTATTTATATATTCATTAAAGGTGAAAATAAAAACTCAACACTGCAACTGAACATCTCACAAAGTCTAGTCTCAAGCAACTGAAAAAAATATGGGTTCTGTAGAGGTGCATATTAAAAGCTGCATGATATCTGTTGTATTACCCATAGCTTTCTATGAGGCCTGGCACATGGTAGGTCATTAATAAATACTAAATGAGTGAATAAGAATAATACTGTAACTTCCTGAGAGGAAAAAATATTATAATACAGTTATTGGTTCTAAAGAAATTCAATTAATATCATATATCTGCTGAAATGATAGTAAAATTTTCCAACCTTTATATTATCAAATCAATTCTCATTTTTTTTGTTATTTTATGTTAGCAACACAATTCTGGATGAAAAATATCACAAACATATAAATTCACTCAATGAATCAGAACAATATTCAGTCTTCCACATCTTCCCACTTAGAAATCAGTGAGGGAAAATAAAAATAAGTTGTCTATTTATAAATACCTCCAGTTGTTTTTCTTTCTCTCTGAAGTTTTTGAGTTCACAGTGATACCTATGCATTTCTGGGGGACCAATTGACTTCTCAGTAGCTTCAAGGAGTTCAATTTTGCTGAGTTTAGCAAATTCCCCAACTTTGTCCTAGAGTACAAAAATTAAATATCAGCAACTATTATAATTTATAAATATCTTCAAAATGTACTTCACTTGATGAAATCTGTCAAGATGAAACTCGTTTGAGAAAAAACTTTGATATGTGAATCTTACTATAAACCTATGACCTTGGATATATTATTCTTTAAAATAATAAAAACAAACTTAGGGAATGAAGTATCACCGTTTTGAGAACCTTTAAATTTTTTCTGTCAATATTTCCAGGTTGAAATGTTTTTATACATATAATAGTTTTTGTGAAAAGGAGAAAAAAATAATCTCTTGGATTGAAATGACCATAAAAAAAATCTATCACACATTAGCCAGAATGTTAGAAAAAGGTTTTTTTTTTAAATGGGGGCAACATTAAACATCTACTTCTAGAGAGTCTGACATCAGCTAATAAATGCAAAAAAGTTTGCAATTTTAAAATGTTCTTTACTTTGGACATATGTAATCAAAATGATCATTTCTGAAAAGAAAATGAACTATAATTTAGTAAATACAGTATTGAAAGACAAATTTAAAAGATATTTGATGTTATTTTAGCATTTAACATGCACTATGAGGAATTTATTTTTACTGAATACACTTAAAATATAACAAGATTTTAGAAGATACGTCTGTAGATTTAAGAGTTTTAGCATATCAAATGTTTTATATAAACAAATACATTAATTAAACTGTTATTTATCTACACAATTTTAAAAGCCTACAAATGGAATCAAAGAGCTATCCAAGCTGTCTTTGTACTTAAAAATAAAACTATACTTCTTTTAAATACTCTACAATTCAGATTATGAATTGAAATTTGTCAAATTATTACCATTTAGTAAGATAACACTAATACTACAAGTGATGAAATGCTACATTTTACAAAGAACTGTTAGTATTATGAGTGCTACGTTCAATTTAAATAGAAACCATTACAATATCCCTTGGAAAAGTATTTACATTTTTATTTGGCATAAAGAGAAATCATTATACACAAAATTTTCCCATCTTTACATTTATTTTTCTCATACCTGAGGGAGAAACTGACAAAGGTTGCCCACTTGAATATTTAAGGCTGCAACCTGCTCTTCTACTACCTTCTGGGTTGTAGATTTTTTGTTGATGAACCAAAAGGACTGATTTTTTGCCACATCAATTTCACGGGTGATTACAAGATTTCCAGAAGTCCTGAACCTAATTAAAAATAATTTAAAGGATTTTTATATTCAAAATACATACATTATTGAAAAAATAAAATTTCCAAAATTCTCTTACACCAAAGGTTGCCAGATAGAATTATTAGAATTTTTAGTCCTTTTGCTATTTGGGCCCTTCCAGAGAAGGAAGTCTTGACATTTTATTAGTAATAATACATGATTGACCACATGTAAGTTACTACTTATTTAACATTCAAAATTAATTAAATTGTTAAATAAAATGAAAACAAATGCCAATACTAATTCCCAAACACCGCCAGATGATTCACATATCTGGAGTTCCTTATCCTTTAATCATTATGCTATTCTTCAATCACATGCATTCACTGCAATTCAAAATGGGTGGTATATTAAAGCGTACAACAGTTAAACCCTGAAACAACCCCCCTTGGAAAATGTATGAATGAAACCAACTCTTGCATAAACATTTCCAGAAATCAAAATTAGCCTGCCCACACAGGTGACCCATGGCTTCCTTAACATGTACTCCACTCTGAATTCAGTGGTTGACTATATCATATGGCTATAAAGGAACATATAGCAATATAGAATCTGAAAGAAGGGTATTTACTTATTTCTTGCTTTTAGAAGTACTACTGCTCCACACCTCCCATCTATTCATCCATCTTCTTCACTGGGAATCAGAAGCATGTGGTAGAAAGATAAATTATTGGTATCCAATGGCTAAATGACAATGATAATTTGTAAATGTTGTATATATAGATTATACTGTAATCATAACATTTCAAAACAGTAAGATTTTAGGTCTACAGTAAAAAGTAGGTGTTAAACTTTCCTTTCCAGCGGAATGACTAACAATGTACCCTCTTAAGCAACTCTTGTAAACAAAAATAACATAAAATATTAAAACATCTTCATAGATGCAATGATAGGTTACCAAGAAAGTAAGCAATTCTGGCCAAAATCCCAGGGAAGGTGGGAACCCAAGAGTGAAAAAATATAACTGGCTTTCACCTTGAGGCCATTTGCCCAACCAGTGACCCTGAGCATTCATTTTCATGATCTCCTGGTACTGAGGTAGGAGAAGGGTTACAGTTAAAGCCCAGAGCTACCCATAGTAGGAAGTCAAATAGAAAACCACCCCTAAAGAGCTATGCCCTTTGTGTAAGAGTAAATTAGAAATATATTACCACTATCACTAGGGACAGCAAAGTAAATTGCCTATCTTAAATTATGGCTTCAATTGTGAAACAAAAAAAACTCCTTTTGAGAGTTACTAACCACAAATCATCCTCAAACACCCTCAAAACCTATATCTTGAGCTTGCATGACTTACTGAAGATGTTCAAAAATCCTTGACTTGAGAATTTGTATATTGTGATCCTGGACTAAAAGTACTGAATGGCCTCTGACAGAAGTTAAAATTCCCTCTGCAGGAATCTACCTTTATTCTCAAAGAATTAGGTACAGCTAAAGTTCAAAGAGAAAGGAGCAGCTCACTAGAAACACATACAAGAAAACTAGTCTAAATAACAAAACATAATCATAATGGAATTAAGGGACTCAATATAAAACAAATGTGTTTACTTTGTTTCAAGAAACAAAAGAGGATTGCAAATATAAGTAAACAACAAGTATATATGAAAAAGAACCCAAGAGAATTGAATCTAGAATGCAACAGAGACAAAAAAAAAGGTGAATGATATGAAAGAGACATTAAGAAACAAGGATGACTGATTAAGAAAGTCTAACATCTATCCAATAAGTGTTGTAGAATGGGACGGTGGTATTTGAAGAGATAAAAGATAATAACTTTCCAAAACTGATGAAAGAAGCCAAACCCGAGATTAAAAATAAGTTTAAAAAAATAAAGCCACACCTAGATATAGATCATGAAACTATAATACACCAAAAACCAAGAAATTATTTTAAAGCATCTTGAGAGAAAGAGAATGATAACCTCAAAGAAACTAAAAAGAGATTCACATCAGAAGGCAATGGAATTATACTTTGAATGTACTGGAAAAAAAGACTTGTCAACAATGTAGAATTTTATATCCTATAAAAACATCTTTCAAGAATTATAGCAAAATAACATTATTTTCAGACCAAGAGTGCCATGAGAAGATCTTCATTAGAAGAAACTTTAAAGAATGTACCGCTAGCAGAAAGTGATCCTAGACAGAAGGTCAGAAATGCAAGAAAGAATGAAAAGCAAAGCAAACAGAAAATGCATGGGATAATTGTAAACAAACATTTACAGTATATATTAATAACTATTGTCTTGAGGAATTTTTTTTAAAAGACATAATTTAAAAAGCATATAAGTTCAGAAAAGAGGTTATCAAAATCAAAATACTCTAAGGACTTCTATAAGAGGATAAAAATAACTTTAGATTCTGATAAGTATTTATATTAAGAATTCTAGTAGTCACTAAAACAACAGAAAAAGGTATCACTTCCGAAACAACAAAGAAGGAAAAATGAAACAAACAATATATCTAAATGAAGGGAAGAGAAAAAAGAAATACTGAAAATTGGGACAAATAAAAAGTATAGAATAAGAGGGTAAAAATAAGTCCAAATATATGGTAACTACAATAAATAGAAATGGATTAAAAAATAAAACCCAACGATACTTGTTTAAATGAAATACAAAAAATACAGAAAATCTGACATAAATGACTGAAAAAAGATAACCAGGAAAATACTAAAAAGAGAAACTTGCTAACTATATTAACGGTAGATTAAATAGATTATAAGGCAAAAAGCATCAAAAGACAAAGAGCTCAGTATAAAATAATAAGATCAATTCAGCAGGAAGACAGAACAATTTGAATCTTTAGATCCAACTAATAATGTCCTTAAAACATACAAACAAAAATTGACAGGACAAGCATAAATGAAAAAACCCCCTAGACCACGGGTTCTTAACCTTTTTTGTTCCTGAACCCCTATTCCAGTCAGGTGAAAACCACAGGCCCCTTCTCAGAATGTAACAGCAGATAGTTTTATGACACTCAACTAGTGTCAGGTCTAACAACTATCATAATTTTGAAGTATGGATAAGCGTAAGCGATTTTTCGAGATGTGCAACAACTGTAATGTGATATGAAATGAATACTACCGTAACTTACTGCATACATTCATAAGTGAAGGAAATGCTAAATTTCAGTTTGAGGTCAGAGAAAATAAAGATAATAAGTTGATTTTTTTCAATTCAAGCTCACGGACCCCCTGAAATCTTTCCACGGACCCCTGGTTAAGAACCCCTGTCCTAGAGGGATACTGTACATTACTCTGTAACAAAGGAATTGATCTGATAACTGAAACCAGCAAAAATATAGCAGATTTAGCAATATAACTAATACACACAAATTAATGGACAAATATGGAACATTGCACTGAAGAGCAGAATACTCATTCATTTCACCAACTGAGGAACGTTTAGGAAAATTTGCTACAAAAAAAACTAGTCTCAAGAAATTTGAAAGAATTGGTAACATAAAGACTATATCTTCCCCCTCCACTCCCACCCCCACCCACCATTGTTTTGCGCTCACTGTTTGTTCTGTGTTCCTCTGTGTCTGCTTGTCTGCTTTTTAGGTGGCACTGGGAACCGATCCTGGGACCTTCCATAGAGGAGAGAGGCTGCTCAATTTCTTGTGCCACCTCAGCTCCCTAATTTGCTGTATCTCTCATCGTCTCTTTTCTGTGTCTCTTTTTGTTGCACCATCTTGCTGCGCCAGCTCTCCTGCACAAGCCAGCACTCTATGCAGGCCAGCACTCCTGCATGGGCTAGTACCCTGCGCAGGCCAGCACTCTGCATGGCCCAGCTCTCCGCTCGGGCCAGCTTGCCACACGGGCCCGCTTGCTTTTCACCAGGAGGCCCCGGGAATCGAGCCATGGACCTTCAAATGGTAGATGGGAGGCCAATCACTTAAGCCACATTCGCTTCCTGAGACTTCATCTTTTTTAACCATACTGCAATTTAAGTGGAAATCAATAATAAAAATATAAAAGGAAAATCACTACATTAGAATTAGAAATCACTTCTAATTAAGAACTCAATGAAAATGAAAATATTCATAACTGAAAATAGGAAAATACTACATATGTATCAAAATTTGTATGATGTAGCTAAAGCAACTGAGAGGAAAAATTTTAACATTAATTGTTTATATCTTAGGGAAAACAAAAGACTGAAAAATAGTATAATTGTGCATTTCAAGAAATGAGAAAAAGTACAAAAAAGAAAAATTATGAAAAAAACCACAAAAGAAACCCTAAGTTTCAAGAAGGATTAGCAAAGATCTAATAAAATAGAAAATCATGATATAAGACAAAAAATAACAATGCAAAAGTTGGTTCACTGGGGAAGCGGATGTGGCTTAAGTGGCTGGGCTTCCGCCTACCATATGGGAGGCCCTGGATTTGGTTCCCGGGGTCCCCTGGTGAGGGCAAGCTGGTCCCAAAGCTGGTGGAGAGCTGGCACAGCAAGATGATGCAACAAAGGGAGACAAGCAGACACAGAGGAAACGCACAGTGAATGGACACAGAAAGCAGACAGTGAACACAAGTGGCAAGGGGGATGGATGGATGGATGGATGGATGGATAGATAAATAAATAAATTAATTAATTAATTAAATAGTTGGTTCATTGAAAAGACAAAAAATAGACAAATCAAATTTTTCTCATCAATAAAAAAGGGAGGACATAAATAAAAGAGGGGAACATAACTGCAGGTGACAACCAGTAAATGTATATAAAAGGATATTATTCATGCCAATAAAATTAAAAACTAAGAAAATATGGAAAAATTCTTAGAGAAGTACAAATTATCACAGAGATTCAAAAAAGAAACAGAAAATCTAAATTATTTATTACCATTAAATAAATTAAATAAATGGGTAGTTTTAAAAAGAAAAACACCCACCAAAAAAACCACAGAAACGCCAGGTCCAGAAAATTTTATCCCATAAGTTCTACCAAACATTCAAACAACAGTTATCTGTGATGAACAACTCCAGAGTAGAGGAAAAAAAACAAAAAACAAAAACTCCCCAACTCATTTTTATGACTCAAGTGTCTTGGGTACTATAACCTGACAAGAATAATTGTAGAAAGGAAAATTTCAAGACAATCTCACCCTTGACTACAGATGCTAAAATCCTAAATAAATTAGAAAACTAAATCCAGCATTAAAAAAAAAAAAAAGATCATATTAGGTTTATCTAAGAATGCAAAGTTGGTTAAACACCAGGAAATTAATCTTATTTTTCTTCAATTAAGATATGATCAACTCAACAGACACTGATAAAATTATTAGCTATTCATGATTAAAAGCACACCAAATTAGGAACAGAACGGAACATTTCCAACCAAATGAAGGGTATTTTCCAAAAATCCTACATTATCTCATTTCACTGTAGCCATACTGACATTCTTCTGTTCCTCAGAAACATCAAGCCTATTTCCACCTTGAATTCTTTGACAAAACAGTTTGATCTGCCTAGAATACTCTACTTTCAAATCTTCTTAGGGTTGGTTCCTTTTTATCATTCAGTTCTCAGCTCAATAACAGTCGCAAGGGGCCTTTCCATGGGAGCAGATGTAGCTGGAGTGGTTGAGTGCCTGTTTCCCATGTACAAGGTCTCAGGTTTGATTCCAGGTACCTCCTTTAAAAAAAAAAAAAAAAAAAAGAAAGAAAGAAAAAAAAGGGAGGTGGGGCTCTGTGGCAGTCTGAGATTACTTATGAACCCCCAAAAAGAGAAGGATTATGTTTGTAAACTGGTCTGTTCCTCTGGGTGTGATACCTTTTGAATGCATTAGATTCAGCTGGCATGTCTTGATTAAATTACCTGTTAAGGTTAGGGCTTTAATTCTACCACATCAGTAGGGCATGGCTCAGGGTTCAGCACCTGCCCCCTTGGTGGGTTGATATAACGGACACTCACTCAAAAAGACATACAGGAAGAGGAGAGGGAGAGAGCTCCACAGACAAGGCAGAAGAGAGAACTTTGATCCTGGAGCCCCAGGGAGAAATGACAGAAAGAAACAAGCCCTATGGCAGCCTGTAGCTGAGAGAGAGGAAGCTGAACCCTTACAGAGATCAACAACCATCTTGCTTCAACACGTGGCTAATGAGTTTGGTGAGAAAACAACCTTGAGTTGTACTCTTTAGGGTCTTGAAACTGTAAGCTTTTACCACAAATAAATACCCTTTAAAAAAGCCAACAGATCCCTGGTACTTTGCATCAGCTCCCCTTTGGCTAACTACAAGGCCTTTCCATAACACTCAATGAGAATAAATAAAACCATTGTCTCCACCCAAATCCTGTCAAAGTGAACAATGAGCTCAAAACTGCTAAATGTAAATGTGAATTCTTCATCCTCATTTTACCTATGAGCAGCATCAGACAGATATGTTCACTCCCTCCTCCTAAAAGCATTCTCTTTCCTTGTTTTCCAGGTATTATATTCCTCTGACTCACTAGCAAAATTCTTTAGTGTCATCTAGTTTTTCCTATGCTCAACCTCTAACTGCTGTAGTACAAAAGGGCTTAATATTTCTTAGACCTCTTCTTTTCTTTACCCATACCTTTTCCCTTGGTGATTTCATCCATCTATATTTCCTGATGACTCCCCAAATGTATTATCTTCAGCCCTGACTTCTCCCAGAACCACAGGTTTATATATCTAATTATCCACATTTCTACCTGAATGTCTAGTAAGCACCTCCAACTTTATTCTGTATTTTATTGATTCTGAAAAGCACTCTCTTTCTCAAAAAAAACATTCTTAACATTTCTCAAATTGGAGTACACATTTCAAACTGTTTGTGTCACAATTTAATTGGAAGTTTATCTTACAAGTAATAGCATCCTAAATTCAATGAAATATGTTCTACTCCAAAATGAACATCTGGTTTTACCCCCAAAACCTCTTGCAGCAGGTTTCTCAACCGCAGTTAATGGAAACGACATCCTTCTGGTTATACATGCCGGATACCTTGGAGTCCTTGATGCCTCTTTTTCTCCCACACCCTACATCTAATTCAAGAGCAAATCCAGCATGCTCTTACTTTCAAATTATGTCCATAATCTGACCACTTCTCACCACCTCCACTGCTACTATTACCATGGTCCAAGTAACATTCATCTATCTCCATCTGATTTAAAATTAGCAAAAGTAAGGATACCTTTACTTTTGCCTTTGCTCTCCTACAGTCTATTCTCCACACAGCAACCCAACTGATCTGGTTAAAATTTAAATTAGATCTTATTCTTCTGCTCAAAACCTCTTGGCTTCACATCTTATTCAAAATAAAAGTCCTTATATTTGTCCACAAGGCTCTATGAGCTAGCTCCCTGATATTTGCATACCTTATCTTCTATTCTCTTCTCACTGGCCTCCACTTCAGGGCTTAAGGATTTGCAGATCCATCTACCTCAAATGTTCTTTCCCCAAATACCTGCACGCCTCACTCTTACCATCTTCATGTCTTTGCTCAAATGCCTCCTCAGTGAGGCCATTCTTGATCACCCTAATTAACACTTTAAACCCATCCTGGCACAACCTATCACCCCTTATCCTCCTTTCCTGCTTTATTTTCCTGATTTAGTCATCTGTACCCTCTCATGCCACTGAAAATAAATTCCACCAGGGTAAAGTGCAGTTTCCCCAAAATATAGGCACTCAATAACTAATAAATGATTGCATAAATGCATGTCAAAGATTATTCTACATACCATACCACTTAATGAGTGTGTGGGCAGACAATGCATTGTTTAATAAAATAACAATTTCAACAACTAATGCTGAACTGTTTTGTGTTGGACACTGAAGGCCATGTGGATTCTAGTGGAACAAATGATCACAATGTAATTTGGGGAATTTGGTGAAAGGAAACCTTTCCTTGTTGCCAGACTTGGTAAGAGAATTCTGGTTAATGATAACTAGGTAGATTACTGGAGCGAGTAGCTACTGCACACCTAGAAGTTTATCTCTTTAGATGAAAGAAAACAAATAGAACTTGGTGGGTGAGAGTAGAAAATCAGAAGTGCAGCTACTACTGGACTTTTGAAACTTAAATGCTAATATTCTCTGTATTTTATAAATAAACCTAGTTAGTATATTGGTTTCAGTTTCAACATCTAACAAAGAGTGGTAATCAACCAATGGTATCAAGGCTAATCCAGGAGTATACATGGCAGTAAGTATTTTTTTAAATTTGAGATATGTCACATACCATAAATCCACCATTTTAAAGTGAACAATTCAGTGGCATTTAGTACATTCACAAGGTTGTATAATCACCACCACTATCTAATTCCAGAATTTTCATCACTCCAAAAAGAAACCTTACACCCATTCACAATCAGTCTCTATTCCCTACTCCCCCCTCCTACCCTGGCAATCACCAATCTACTTTCTGTCTCTATGGATTTGCCTATTCTGGACATTTTATATAAATGGAATCATAAAATATGTGTCCTTTTGTGTTGGGATTCTTTCACTGGGCATAATGTTTTCAAGGTTCTTGTGTGTTATAGCATGTACTTCATTCTTTTTTATAGCTGATTAACATTGCATTGTAAGGATATACCACATTTTGTTTATCCATTAAGAACCATGTGAATTATGTGGAATTCTGAATAAGGTTTATTGTCAAAGTGTGGAAATGAATAGAGCTGATGGTAACACATTACAGTGAGTATAACTAACACTGCTGATTTATAAATGTGACTGTGGCTGAAAGGGGTAGCCTGTGGACGTAAATGTCAATTGAAAGGAAGCTAGAGAATAATGTAGGGAATGTATAACAATGATTTCGGTGGTGGATAAAGACTGTGGTTAACAGTATAAATATAAGAATAGTATAAATATGAGAATGTTTTTTGTAAGTTCAGGACTTTTACTATACACTTGTTTATGTATATGCACATGTATGATAACCTCAATAAAATTTTATTTAAAAAAAAGTTGTGAACTTACAAAACAAACATGCACAGGACTCCCCTACATCACCACACCAGCACCACTTCGCATTGTTGTGAAATATTTGTTAAAAACTATGAAAGAACATCATCAAAATATTACTACTAACTATGGCCTGTATCTTACATTAGGTGTAAGTTCACAACTTTTCCTATACACTTATTGTTTATATATGTTAATCTATGAGTGATATACTTCAATAAAGTTTTATTTTAAAAAGATTTACAGAAGCCATGAAAAAAAAGAGAACCATATTAAGAATTTGTCTTTAGCTTGCCAGCCATTCTTTCACAAAGTTCAAGGTCCCACCTCACATTAGAATCTGTGGTGCAATTATCACAAACATAGGCTCCTGGCATCCACCCCAGAGCAGTTTTTGTATGAACATGTTTTCATTTCATCTGGGTACATACTCATGAGTACAATTGCTGGGTCAATTGGTGATTCTATGTTTAACTTTTTAAGGATCTGCCAAACCATTTTCCAAAGCAGCCACACCATTTTACATTCCCACTAGCCATGTAGGAGGATTCCAATTTCTCTATTCCTAACAAACACTTGTTATTGTCCCATTTTTTATTATAGCCATCCTATTAGGTGTGAAGTTATATCTAATGCAAAAGCATTAGATTTGCATTTCCTCAATGACTGATGATGTTGAACATCTTTTTCATGTGCTTATTGGCCATTTGTATATCTTTGGAGAAATGTCTATTTAATTGCCCACTTTTAAAATGGGTTACTTGTCCTTCTATTGTTGTTATAAGAATTCTTTATGTATTCTGGATATAGACCCTTATCAAATATATAATTTGCAAATATTCTCTGCCATTCTGTGGAATGTCTCTTAACTTTCTTAATTGTGTCTTCTGATGCATAAAAGTTTTAACTTTTGATGAAATCCAATTTATCTATTTTTCCTTTGGTTGCTTGTACTTTTGGTGTCATATCTAAGAAACCATTGCCCAATCCACAGTCATAAAGATTTACATCTATGTTTTCTAGTTTTGGCTTTTACATTTAGGTTTGATCCATTTGAGGTAATTTTTTGCATAAGGTGTAAGGCAGGAGTGGAGTGTTCTCCCCTCCTTTTTTTTGCACATCCAGTTGTCCCAGCACCATTTGAAAAGTCTTTTCTTTACCCATTAAATGGTCTTGCCACCCTTGTCGAAATCTATTGACCACAGATGTATGGGTATATTTTATATTTCCAGACTATCAATCTATTCCATTGATCTATATTAGGTTAGTACCACAATATCTTGATTACTATAAGCTTTATAGTACGTTTTGAAATAGAGAAGTGTGAGACCACCAACTTTATTCTTCCTTTTTAAGATTGTTTTGGCTATTCTGAGTTCCCTGTAATTCCATATGAATATTAGGATCAGCTTGTCCATTTCTGTAAAAGACAATTGAAGTTTTGATGGGTATTGCACTGAATCTATACATCAATTTGGGGACTTTTGCCATCTTAACAATATTAAGTCTTCCATTCTGCTAACACAGTATATCTTTTCATTTATTTAAGACTTCTTCAATTTCTTTCAACAATGTTTTATAGTTTTCAGTGTACAGGTCTTCCAATCCCTTGGTTAAATTTATCCTTAGGCATTTTATTCCTTTTGATGGTACTGTAAATGGAACTGTTTTCTTGATTCCTTTTCAGATTGTTCATTGCTAATGTACAGAAATACAACTGATTTTTGTACATGAATCTTGTATCCTACAACTTTGCTGAATCCATTTTTTAGCTCTTAATTGTTTTTATGAATTCTTTAAGATTTTCTATATATAAAAGCATGTCATTTGCAAATGGAGTTACTTCTTCCTTTCCAGTCTGCATGCCTTTTTCTTCCTTTTCTTGCCTAACTGCCCCACCTAGAATCTCCAGGATTGGTGAATAGAAGTGGCAAGAGTGGACATCCTTGTCTTGTTCTTGATCTTAGAGGCAAAGTTTTCAGTCTTCATCAGCAACTATGAAGTTAGCTTTGAGTTTTTCAGAGGTGCTCTTAATTAGATTGAGGAGGTCCCTGTTTATTCCTAGTTGGTTGAGTGTTTGATCACGAAAGGGTTTTGGATTTTGTCAAATGCTTTTTCTTTCTAATCAGATGATTTGGCAATGACTTTTATAAGTCAATTTGACAGCTGGTACATTTGGTATCCTTTTATCAGATTCAAGAACTCCTAAAGTTATTCTTTCCCCAACAGAATGAAAGCCTCACTATATATTGCTATTTCCCTTTCCTATCAAGCTCATAAAACTATACTCCTTATACAGGTGATCACTTCTCTTTATAGCCTTCATCACTGAAATAATGTCTCTGCAATTCTTGAGCCATGAATTCATTGCAGAATTTTTTTTTATTCATAGAAATTAAAAAAATTAATAAGCTAATAGAAAAATGAGCAAAAGGCATGGCAAACAGATAAATCATAGATAAATACAAATGACTTTTAAATATATGGACAGATGCTGAAACTTCCACCTTCAAAAATCAATCATTGTACCCTTGGCATGGAACTATCTACAGCTGAAATAAATCTCTAATAAAGAAAGATACACTAAAAGAAAAAAATTATTGAAGTTTAGTACCTTTTCATGTTTCTGCTCGTTTATATTTTTCCTACTTGCCTATTTTTTCCTCTCGTAAATTATCTTTGTCCATTCTTCTGGCTTATAATTAAAACAATTTTGAAAGTAATACACAGATATATTTTTTTAAAAATTTAAAAATTTCAAAAGTATACAATGGAAAAAAATGAAAATCTCCTTCACTTACACCTTTATATACTACTACCATCTCCCTTGAGGGGAATGGTAAAATATCCCTTTAAGGCGGTTGTTATATAGGGGTGTATTCTCCCAGGCTCTCTTCTATTGCATAAAAATAGATACTAATAAATACAAATATAGTGGCATATTTTTCCCTTTTCCATAAGAGTAATCACTTGGCATGAATTTCAATTTTATATACCACCTCTTATGGATAGATACTTAGGTTGTTTTCAAATTGTCATATTAAAATTAGGGAAAAGCTAATTTTGTGCAAGTATGTAAATGTTCTCAAACTGGTATTTGTTAAGTAAAATAACTGGGTCAAAGAGTATTTGTATTTGAAATGTTGACAGATACTGCTTAATAGGATATGCTGATTACACTCCCATGAACATGACTGTCAGTAACCACTTCCCTATAGTATCACAATATTGGACATTATCTATAAATTTTTCCAAGCTGAGGGAAAATTTTTTCATTATTTTGATTTCCTTGATAACTAGTGAAATGTTTCCTCTTTTTATACTTATTGGCCATTTATTTTACTATGAACGACACGTTCAATGTCTTTGTTCATTTTTCTATTAGGTTTGCTTATATTTTTTACTGAATTATATGAGCCATTGGTATTTTAGTCATTTTAAGACTTATATATGTACTGTATTTGAAATGTTTTCTCCCATCTGTCACTCATGTTTTAATTACTGTTTCATTACCTTTAGTTGGATTTTTATGAAGCCTAAATTCCCTATATTCTCTTTTATGTTTATTGAAATTCCTGTTCTGCTTTGAAAGGCATTCTCTGTTCCTAAGGTTTTAAAAATGTTCTACATGTTTTCTATTATTTTCAAAGTTACATGTTTTTTTTCACCCAGGCTTTAATATATCTAGATTTTTTTTTGTTATGGCGTTAATGATCTTAATTTATCTTTTAAAAAAATTTAACAGCCAATGTATTGAGTGATTTAAACCTCACACATATTTAAACTGCCACTTTTATAATAAATTAAATCCTCAGATACATTTAGACCTTGTCCTAGTTTCTCAATTCTGTTCCTCCACTTTTCTGTACCAGTACCATACTGTTTTATATCAACAGGTATATAATATACTTTAACATCTGGTACATAAAGTCTTCACTATTCGGCTTTTTCAAAAACTTCTTGGGTCTTCTGGCACACTTATTTTTCAAGATGAACTTTATAAAAAACTTGTAAACCTACCTGTTGAGGCTCTGGTTGGAATTGTATCAAATTTACATATGAATTTGGGAAGGATTGATATATTAAGGACACTACCTTTATCGTTCTAGGAACATAATATATTTCTCCATTTATTCAGTCTTGGTTTTATGGCCTTCAGTAAAATTCTATCTTTATACAGACATACCTTGGAGATATTGCAGGTTCAGTTCTAGACCACTGCAATAAAGTAAATACTGCAATAAAGTGAGTCATACAAATCTTTTGGTTCCCCAGTGCATACAAAAGTTCTATTTACGTTATACTATAGTCTATTAAATGTACAAAAGTATTATATCTAAAAGAAAACCAAAGAATATACTTAATCAAAAATACTTTACTGGTAAAAAATGCTAACCATGACCTGAGCCTTCAGAGAGTTTTAATTTTTTTGCTGGTGGAGGGTCTTGACTTGATGTTGATGGCTGCTGATGGAGCAAAGTGACAGTTGCCGAAGGTTGGAGTGGCTGTGGCAATTTCTTAAATAAGACAACAATGGAGTATGCCACATGATTTGACTCTTTCTTTCACTCGAACACTTAGAGGCTACCATAGGGTTATTAATTGGCCTAATTTCAATATTTTTGTGTCTCAGAGAATAGGGAGACCCGGGAGAGGGAGAGACAGGGAATGACCAGTTGGTGAAGCAGTCAGAACACACACAACATTTATCGATTAAGTTCACCATTTTATATGGGCACAGTTTGTGGTGCCCCAAAACAATTACAATAGTAAAATCAAAGATCACGGATCACAGATTACCATAACAAATATAATAATGAAAAAGTTTGAAATACTGTGAGAATTACCAAAATGTCACACAGAGACATGAAGTGATCACGTGTTGTTGGAAAAATAGCACTGAGGGACTTACTTGACACAGGGTTGCTACAAACCTTCAACTTTCAAAAAAAAGGGCAGTATCTGCAAAGCGCAATAAAACAAGGTATGCCTATATTTTAATAAGTTGGGTATGATCTTTTATCCATTTTCTTTTTACTTCTATGTGGGTCTATTTTTCAACTCTATATAAAAAAAGAAAATTCCAACAATTTTTTGTGTAAAAGATCAGAATGCCAGTTTCCTCATAGCCTACAAAATAGGATAGTTATTCCAGTTCAAAACTTCCATGATTTTCCGTAATAACAACTATATAGAAAAGCAAACTTGCCCAAAATAACACTTTACAAATCATCTAAACTACGTGCATATTCATGTGTAAAAGACAAAGCATATACACCAAGGATGGTAAACTGGTTTCATCTTGAATACAACTCTGATCCATCAGAGATGACTGCCAAGAGTGGTAAATAGAGAACATCTAGGCTCTAGAAAAAAGAATACCATGATGAATTACCAATTTCTACCATGAGGGAGGGAATGGAAAATGGTGACCAAAGTGCCAAGTATTTGCCATACATGAGATTTACCAAATTATGAACAGTGGTTATTTCTAGAAGTAGATTTATGGCAAGGAGAAAGCTTTCATTTTTAACTTTATACACTTCTATATTGTTTGCATTTTTAAAATAAGCCAGTATTACTTTCAAAATCAGCAAAAAAAAAAAAAAAATGCTAGCTGTGAAAGATATTGTAATTTCTTAATGAATATTTAACAGTAGTATCTTTCTAGTTCATTATCACCTATATACTTATAATTTCCTTAAGAATAGTTCCAAAATAAAATTCTTACTATTAAGATTTTAAAAGATTTGCAATAGGAAAAAAAAAAAGCTTACTTGTCCAGATAAAGTATTCCTTAAATATTACTCTTAATATATATGCTATAAAACTGTATTACTACTCTTTTCTAAAGTCATCAGGAAAACATGAACATAAACCAAGAAACTGCAAAAAATTGGTTTCGGCACCTTTAACACTTACAATTCAATTTCAACCATGCCTTTGGAACATCCTCGTTTCACAAAAAAGCCAACCTAAGATGCAAAAAAAAGAAAAAGAATAAATAAGATGTGAGGTGACATTCCCAGGTTAACAATCAGAGATTCAGCAAAGTCATTTATTTCTAAACAGGTTATGAGCCTTTCAATAATTACTTTGTACATCCATTCCCATTATTTTCTAAATGTTCCCTTCTCAGACTTGAGCCCACTGTTTTCTCACACAAATAGTAGTAGTACTATTAGTTAACATTTATTGAAGCCCTATGGACCAGGTGGTTAGTCTCTTATAAAGCTATTGACAAAGCTAATAAATTGCAGAGCAAGGATTTGAACCTGGGTAATCTAGCTAGAGCCTGTGTACTTAGTTAACAACTACACTAAACTCTCTCAAGAGAGAAAGAGATCAGTGGGAAAATAGGTCATATCATATGATCACAAAGATCTATACCAAACTTAACTACCATTGAACAATGTATAAAGTCACACAGATTAAACTTCTAACAACCATGCTACTATTCCCTATCCTGTCATTAATAAGGATATAATAGTCACCAAGCATCTTTTGAAAGGGAACAATACTACAATTTACATGTAAAACAAATATATTTGTGCTAGTTTCTCTATGTTTATGAGTATAAGATTGAAAACAGACCCTGAGCCTAAAAAAAAAATCAGATTGAGTCTTGAATCAGGTTATAAGTGATACCAAAAATGGTAGAAAATAAACCTGGGAAATAATTATCTTTTTAAATAGTGGTGGTGATGACAATTTTAACCACAAGAACAAACATCTACTATATGCTGTTATTCTAAGTACTTTACATATATTTTACCATTTAGTACTTACACACAACCTTAGGAGGTATATATATTTGTTTTACTGATGATGAAACTGAGGCCCAGAAAGGTGAAAAAGTAAGCCTGTTCTTGTAACCAGGATGTAGCGTTTAAGAATTAAGACATCAATGTCTAGGTTCAAATTTCACCTCTGTCACATGCAAGTTGTTTGACCTTGTCCAGGTGACTTAACCTCTCTCTGTTTCAGTTACCTCATATATATGGAATCAATGGCAACTTCCTTTGTGAGAGTGCTATCTGCTCACTACCTTACAACAATTAAAATACTTGGTAGCAATGGGAAGGAAAAAAAAACCCCACTCCCTTAATAAATGTAAGTTGATTATTCTTTTGCTTTTCTCTAGTTTCACTACAAATGTATATATCCATAAATATTAAATATAATATTTTGCCTAGTTTTGTTTTACAAATAAATCATTACATGTTCTCTTGCAAGATGACCTTTTTGTTTAAAATTATGTTTTAAATTTGAGATTTATTCAATGAATCTTTTTTTCATTTTCACTGTCAATTTTTTTTTTAAAGATTGATTTTTATTTATTATATATCCCCCCCCCTTTTGCTTGTTCTTGCTGTGTTCATTTTTCTCTGCGTTCCTCTGTGTCTGCTTGTCTCCCCCTGCTGGGGCGACCTGCCGAGTCAGCTCACTGGCGTGGCGGCCCGCCTGCTCGTGGGGGCTCGCCCTTGCTCGCGGGGGCTTGCCTTTGCCCGCGGCGGCGTGCCCCACCCGTGCTGGCTTGCCTTCTCGAGGCAGTCCGCCCGTTCAAGGAGGCCCGAGGCCCGAACCCGGGGCCACCCATGTGGTAAACCGGCACCCTATCAACTGGGCTATACAGCCAGCCCCTCACTGTCAATTTTATTTGACTATACCAGACTTACCAACAATACTGCCATAAAGATTTCCATAATTTCATCTAGTATAAATGTGCAAGAGCTTTCTAAGGTATCTAGTAGAATTTTTGAGTGATTGAGCACACATAGCTAAGATTTTCCAAAGAGGTTATACAAATTTATATTCCCACCAAGAGTGCATCGGAGTTCCCACTGCTCCTTATTTCTGCAAACACATGTCACTGTAAGAATTTAATTCTTGTGAGTCTGATAGGTGTACTATGCCATGGTTAATCTGCACTTGTGTAACAGTTATTGAATTTGGGCATTTTTCATCTATTTATAACTGGCTGTTTGGGTTGTCTCTTCTGTGAGATATCTGTATGTATCTTCTGCCCGTTTTTTTTGCATTGTTACTGGTTTGCTTTAATGCATATTGGATACCAATCTTTTGCTTTATGTGGATCATGTTTCTCTTTTTTTAATGGTGTTTTTTAATGAAAAAGTTTCTTAATTTTATTACAGTGAATTTATCAATATTTTCCTTTTCCATCTGCATTTTTCTCTTGTTTAAGACATTCTTCTTTAACCCAAAGTCAAGAAGATATTCTCCTTTATAAACAGCATCTTCTAAAAACCTTTTTGGTCAATTACATTTAGATCTTCAAACCACATGGAATTGATTTTTGGTTAGTGTGTGGATGGGGTTCAGTTTCAATTTTTCCTACATGGATAATCAATTGTCTCAGTTGTTACTATTTATTGAATAGTCCATCTTTTTTCTGCTGATCTACAATGCCAGGGCTGTCATAAAGCAGGTTACTATTAATCATGGATTTTTATCTGGACTCTTTATTCTGTTCCATCACATTCGTCTCTGGTCTATACTTACACCACTACTATAACGTGTTAATTACTGTAACTTCATATAAAGCCTTGATATTTGGTAGGCCAAGACTTCATACTTAGTTCTTTTTTCTTTAGGAATATCTTTGCTATTCTTTGCACTTCGGTCTTTCACATAAATTTTACAACCAGCCCGTAATTTGCTATAGACATTGAACTCGTACATCAATGTGAAGAATATTTTTATATTAGATCATCCCGTACTTTTTCATCCATTTACTTTCAACTTTTCTGTAGCCTTTCAGACAGGCTTACTATAAACAAAATAGAACTAAAACTTGTCTTATTTACCCATTCTAACTGATTTTGTCATTTAACAAGAGAATTTATAATTATTGTGATTACTACTATATTTCAATCTATTTCTATCATCTTATTGTTTTCAATCCCATCTTCTCTTATTTCTATTTCTTTTCTCTTCCTCCTCCTCCATTCTCAAGTCTCCTTCTGGATGTTTGTCAGTGTTGTTTTTTTCCTCCTCTCTCATTCTACCTTTTTCCCTTTCTTGTTTGGGGTTACAAATTCTGTTTCAATTTTTTAAGAGTTTACCCTAGAAATTTTAACATACATATTTAACTTAATAAACTCTGAAGCTAATCACCACCTCAATTTCCTACCAACAACAACAAAAAAGTCCTTATCGGGCTTTAACTCTGATCACTTGCTTCCTACTCTTCAGTATTTTAGTTCTATTTTTAAGTTGCTGTTTTTTTTAAACAATTTATTGAAGTATATCCTTCATACATGAACACACACAAACCAAAAGTGTCCAGCAAACATCATGATCTTATAAAACAAACATGCATATCATCATACAGAGCTCCCACACATCACCCCCCCCAAACATCCTGCATTGTTGTGAAACATCTGTTAACAAATCATGAAAGAGCATCGTCAAAGTATTACTACTAACTATAGTCCGAATCTTCCTCCCCTATACATTTTTTCAAGGATTTATTTATTTATTTCC
>PVKH010003670.1:0-24537 GCA_004027955.1 Chaetophractus vellerosus
TTATTTTTGTTTTCAGTTTTTTATTTTAAAAAATGGCAAAGGTGAAAGTAGACTTTAAATCTGCTAAAAATTTTTTGTTTCTTTTGTCAGTGACAAAAACTTAGTCAATTAAAGGTTTTGCCTTTGAAAGCTTCATCTTGAGATTCACTAAAGGTAAGTGAAGACTAAAACAGTGGCTGTATCCACCTGGCAAACACCCCCAGCTATCCCATATCCATCTTCCTTTCTTTAGAGATTCTCAGGCTACTCTCCATTTTTTGACAGGCTATGTAATCTGATATGGTCACATCCCTGCCTGCTAAGCATTTTACTTTCATTGTTAACTCTAGCCATTTGTCACCATGAAGCATGATTATTTTAAGGTAGCAGGGAAGCAAGACTACTTGCTGCAAAATGATGCTGTAGCTCTCATTGCCAAGATGAAATCAAAGAAATGGACAGTGGCTAATATGAGATGTCATACCAGAGAAAAAGAAACAAGTAGAGAGAGAGATGGGGAGAAAAGACAGACAGGCACAAGGACACAGACAGGGACTAGAGACACTGATGAAGCCGGGTATGTGTTGGATTCCTCTAGGTTCTTGGCTATGTCGCATAAAAGAATTTAAGAACACACCAGTTTAGCTAGGCCAGTAAAAAGAATTTATTGGGAAAGGCGTGGGGGAAGAGGGAGAACAGAGCTTGGCTGAGAAATGAGAGAGAAGGACAGAAATACACAGTGAGATTTGATGCGGGCTCCTCTAGGCAGAGAGAGTGAGAGTGGGCTTGTGAGGTCACCTTTTAAGCAATTAATTATTCCTCCCCTTGCTAATACTAAGGGAAGTGGCCCCAGCTGTTGTGGCCTGTTTGAAATATCCAGGGCCTCCCCTTACCCCCAGAAAGAGTCCCAACTGGGACCTCAAGGTCGAGGTCAAGGTCTCAGCAGGGTCTCATGGCCATGTTGTCTGTCGGCCATGTTGTGGCTTATCTTCTTCTGGTTTCCCTGTACTAACCTGCCTCACTGAAAGAGTAAAAACAACAACAACAACAACAACAACAACAACAAAAACAGTGGAAGAAACCCACTCTGAAAAGTTAGACTGTCCATGAAAAGATTTATAAAAGGATGATATAGCTGATGCTAGGGAGCTGGGAGAACAGACAGATACGCCATCCACCGAAGATTTTTAATATAAACCTGCCTGTCTTTGCACCATCTCTCCAGTGAGGGGGATGGATAAAGAGGAAAAGAAATATAATGAAGCAAACTTGTTAAGCACAAACTGTCTTAACAGCGCACTGTGTACAGAGTGAAAACATCCAGTTAAATCTGAATTTTAAACAACAAATAATTTTTAACACAAATAAGTCCCATGCAATATTTGAGACATACCAACATACTTTAAAAAGTATTCATTGTTTATCTGAAATTAACTCCCTGGTAAAGTTGAATTTCATATCAACAACAGATTTTTTAGTATAATTATCTCCCATGCAATATCTGGGACATACTTGAATAAAAAAGTATTTGTTGATGATCTGAAATTTGCATTTCACTGGGTGTCATATTTTATCTGGCAACCCTTCAAGGTGACTTAAAATATAAAGACAAGCATTTTTTTTCCTTAGAGACAGGGCAGCCTGATTCTATAACTAGTAACACATATTTTTCCATAAGCATGATTTTTGATCTTGCTGTGACAAAGGCCTCTGATAACTGCTCCACCCAATACTAGCTGCCCTAGAGGGTGGAGCCATTACAGCTTTATTCCATTTCCTAATTGGGGTAGGGGTGGGAGTAGTATCCAACTCATCCTGTTCAGATGGATATATTTTCAGTGAAAGGATTGTTGGCATCCCTAATCATCCGGGCTCAAGACTCCAGAGCTATCCTCAGTTTGCACTTTTTTTTGGCTAACAATTCTAGCACTTATTCACAATGTCTTTTGTATCCTCTCCCTTTCATTCCAGGTATAGTGCTAATCAAGAGTCACTATTTTTCACTTAAGAGGCAACATGGACTTCTGTTTTTTTTCTTCCTGTCTGTAGCATCTCTCTTATCCAGTCCATCTTACACATTCTTGCCACTTGCATTGTCCTCAAGTTCAGTACCATCAATCAAACCCTCCCTAGGCTCAGAAGCATTCTGCCTCCAAAACGCTTACCAAATGGAATCTAAATTTGCATCCATATTAGCCTTGAGGGGATTCAAGTTCCTCAAGAAGCTAACTTTAAACCAGGGATCAAAAAAGTTTTTCTGTAAAGTACCTGGTAAATATTTTAAGCTTTGAGGGCCACACTGTCTCTATTGCAATGACTAAACTCTGACACTGTAGCCCCAAAGCAGTCATAGGCAATATGTAAGCAAAAGGGTGTGGCTGTGTTTGAATACAAATGTATTTATAAACATATAGATTTGGCCCACAGGCTATAGTTCTCTGATGCCTTCTCCATCTGCCAAATCAAACCTGTTCTCCAAGTCCCAGTTCAAGTGTAACTCTCACTGTAAAGATCTCAGTGATCTATCCAGTTTGCAGTATTTCCTTTCCCACTACATGCACACAACACTTTATATCTCTTGTATGGCAATGCCCACAGTCTGCCTACTACAGTCATTGAGCTATCTGTTGGAGTGCTTCACATTCCCTGTAGCAGCCTTTACAAAGGGTGGATGTTCAATAAGAAATTATGATAAAGAAGAATGATTGAAAGTGACTGGAGAGTGGGTCTTAAGCAAGGACAGAGGCTTGATCAACTATAGCTTCCTGTTTCTCGTCCAAGAAAAGTGTGAGCTCCCTTGAAGACCTTGGACCGACACCAAATGCATTCTGGAGCAGACAAATTTCCAGACCAGTCACCATCTAAAATACACAGAAGACTGCCCATCAACCATCAGTTAGCTAGACATTCCATTTCCCAACTAGGAAGGTTGGAATTATAACTGAATTTTGACTGAAACACTGGCTGTTTCCTTTTTGAAACACACCCAGGTTTAAAAATAAATAGCTTTATCTGATCTGAACTGCCAACACATTCCTCCAAAATCCCTCCCATGAGAGAACCTTGTTACCTGTTTCAGCTCAAAATCCACATGACTCCAAAGCATCTAACGTCTCATAGCAGGGTTAGGAATAACCAGGCCATGTATGCCTCAGAAAAAGGGTTTCAGAGTTGAGAAGAATGAACTAAGGGAAAGAGCAATAACACAAACATTTTTCCAGAAAAAATAGCTAAGAAAGCTAAAAAATTACTTTAAAGTTAGCTATTATTGAAAATTGCAAGTAAATTTATGTCTCTCTTTCTTTAGCATTTTCATCATATTCCTTGGACTTTGGGATGGTTTGATTTCATTACTGATTTTCTCTAATCATTTTAGGTGCATGTTATGTCTTAATCTATAGGCATCTCAAGAGATTTTCTGTTTCTTGCATACCTGCTGGAACATTATAATTCAGAAGCCATGGCAAATGCTCAAGAAGAGACCCAAGACTGATATAGAAAGCCCAGAAAGAAACAAGCTGTATGCTAGGAGAGAGAGGAAGACCTGAGAGACAAGCCCTATGCCAGCCTGCAGCTGAGAGCAAGGAAGCCCAGAGGGGAAGGCTGAACCCTTGTGACCACCTTGCTTCAACATGTGGCAACTGACTTTGGTGAGAAAGCGAATTTGAGTTGGACTCTTTATGGCCTTGTAACTGTAAGCTTTTATCCCAAATAAATACCCTTTATAAAAGCCAACAGATTTCTGATAAGTTGCATCAGCACCGCTTTGGCAGACTAATGCACCCCTCAATCTTAAGTTCTTTGAAAAGCACATAACAGTGAGGGAAAACTCAAAATTTCATTTGCAGCTATAGCAGAGGCCTTTACCTAGTAGATTGTACAGTTCATGAAAGCAGGGACCTGCTTATTTTGCTTTGCTTGTAAATGGACCCAAATGCCTATCATGTCAAAGGCACTCACCACATTTTCTTTATTGAATTGAATGGATCCAGATTTTCAATCCTACAACAAGGCAGAAAGGTAGCCCATTGAGACTGCTTTTAGTAGGAATAGAGACCACCATTGAAGGAAAAAAATGTGTGAAAAATCTAATCAGAAAGAAAATTGTGAATCAGATCCATATTGGTCTGTCAAGAGATTATACTCATAACCTAGAATGTTTTCATTTTATTGGAATGGCAAATACAAATAAAATTGGTGTTTCTTTATCGACTGTTTTAGTTTGCTAAAATCTCCTGAAAACAGTATATCAAAAATGGGTTGACTTTTACAATAGGGATATATTAACTTATAAACTTACAGTTCTGAGGCTGAGAGAAATGTCTAGATCAAGGCATCAGGTAATGCTCTCTCCCCAAAGATCAGCTGCCAGCAATCCTGGACACCTCTGTCAAACGGAGAGGCACATGGCGGCATCTCCCTTCCCCTCTGTGTCTCTCACTTTCATCTGCTTGTTTTCTGTGGCTTCCTCTCTTAGTTTATGTGGTTTTCTCTCTGTCTCTGTGGCTCCCTCTCTCCATATTCATCACATTTATAAAGAACTCCAGTAAGAAGATTAAGACCCACCCTGGGTCATGCCCTACTGAGGTAATCTAAACAAAAGGAAGGTCCCACCTACAATAGGTTTACACCCACAGAAATGGATTAGCTCTAAGGACATGATCTCTTCTGGGATCCATAAAAACCTCAAACTACCACACTGGTCAAATCTCTGAGTAAGGTGACTTTGGGGATACGAGAAATGGGAATGAGAGAAATGAAAACTGACCAAATTCCAGCTAAATTGTGATGATTCTACTGTAAAATAGAAGATAACAATGCTTCAAAAATCAAGAAGCAAGAAAAGGAAAGAAATGAGCCTAGATAACAGAAGCTTATGGGTTCTGGGATGAGGGGGCATCGCTGATTTTATAAGATCAAATAGCACTAACAGCATGGGAGGGGTTATCAGCATCTGTTGGCAGAAAAGAACTGAAAGAAAATACATCTAGAGTCAATGTAGACGAAACAAATAAGAAAGAATGTCTTTAGACTAGAAAATAAGTCAGACCAATTAATGCAAGAAAACAGATTTAAAATATTACAGCCACTGTATGCTTCTATGGGAAGTAACACAGAATGAGTGTTTCATGTAAACAGCTTTTGAAAATTCCAGGTTAAACAGATTTAAATGGTTTCTTTATTGAAGGACTGGTTAGAGTCTTTACTGTGTTAATTATGTTGTAAACCTTTAAGAGGAAAAGTGTGGTTGAGTGTCTCCCAAAACTTTTGGCCACAGAACTCTCCTTTCATCCAGCAGCTCCTGTAACTAGTATTCCATAGAACACTCTTTGATAAAGGCTACCCCAGCATGATTTTTTTCACCTGTATCATTTTCATAGCAATACAAGTCATTTCCTTCTGTCAGAGAATTTCAGCAACTAAATTCCGGAATATGCAACTTCATCCTGCCACTTAGGGACTAACTAGAAAATTCTACTCACATCTAATATAGGTATCTATGTTCTTTGAGAAAATTCATCTGTTCGCTCAATTACATTCTTGGGACGGACTACTAAATATATGTGCTGATGTCAGCTCTCCTTAATGCTAAAAAAAATAAAAGGAAAAAGAAAGATTTGAAACAGTCTGTGGTGAGCTTTGAGAGGTCATCCCCTGTCCTACTGTTAACTCCTGTCCCATCATGTTTCCATTCATTTGCTTACTTAAAATCCTAGGAAAAATCAATTTAAAGTCTGGAACTAAAGTAGCAAGTTAAGAATGACATTAGCAATTAGAATTCTCAATTTTTGCAAGTCTTTGAAAAATTCACCAGTGACTTTTATTGCATGAGCATCAAATAATATCAAACATCATCATCTAGCTACTTAGCTTAACATGTAAAGCAGAAGCAATATCTGTAGTCAGCCTTCCAGGAGCAGTAGAAAGTGATAGTCAGGTCTCTGCCTAGAGATTCTGAGGTAAGTGGTCTGTCTCCCCACCCCCTTTTTATTACTGTAAATCTCTGAAGGATCTTGTGATTCTGACACTCTAAAAGGGAAGTTGCTCATTGCCATTTTGCATAATGTAACATCATTTTATGATGACCTTAAAGAAAATGCTGACAAAATTGTTTGATTTGTCATTTAGAACTTCCTTTAAATATCCATTGAATCATACACACTCAGCCATGGAAACTACTTTGAAATCGCTTATATTACAAGGAAAACAGCCCCAGGGAAGTTGGTGACTTTCAGTAACTCCTCCAAAAATGACTCCTTTTATTGAAATATTTATTGAGGTTGTACCATGTGCCAGGTATTTAGTCCCCAGGGCTACTCAGCTTTATCTTTATAATTAAATGATCAAGATAGCCTAGTCAACCAGATAGTTTTAAAGTTACATTTGATGGCAAAGGATTCAACTGAAGGTCTCAGATGTCACGATGGCATCCTGGGCTCATGTATTGACATTGGATAAAATTAACTCAAATCTGGGAAACTACGCCTTTGAAAAATACAGTACACTGGTAGACCAGGTAGCAAAATTACTAACATCATTCCCAGATGGGTGAAGAAAATGAAGCTTCTTTAGTTTCCTATAACTATTGTGACCAAAGGTGGGACAGTCCCAGTTTACACCTGTTGTCCCGGTGTTCCACCTGGTCTAACATTTGTCCCAGATTTTAAATCTTTTGATGAAGAATCATTCTTAATAGTTGCATTGGTAGATATCTACTTTGCATTCCAGTTCCTGCTGTGGACATGTCTAGTAGCATGGGTGGCGTATGTGCAATGGACAGGGTTTTTTTTTTTAATTTAATATATGATAAAATCTAAAAGATGTCCAGCAATAACCCATCTCTCTTTTCCCCATTTTTTCCAGACTTAGGAGAGCAAACATCTCCTTTTCAAAGGCAACATGTGCATGGCACTTGCTGATAAATGCAGTGCACTAAGACAAGAGAGAGCTAATGAAGCAAATTTCTTATAGTTTAGCTGATGGTGAGGGAAGGACCCAATTCCACTGCCCCAGATGGCTCCTTGGTGGGCCAGCCAATTGTTCTGTGGCTTATGTCACACGCTTTGAAATGCATGAAGCCTTGGCAGGGTCAGTGGAAATGTGGGACTTCATTGGTTAGTTGGGAAACATGAATGGAACTAGAGGCTGGGCAGCCTTGTCATTGAGCATATAGAGAGCAGCCTGAATACTCTCATTATGTGGTTTTGCTATTTATTTGTAATGTATACAGCTATTACTATTTGGTAATACTTTCATTTTGAAATAAACTCTTTCAGCAGCAAAGAGCTCAACAAACCAAATGCACATTTTTAATGAAAAACTAAGTTCTGGATTTCCATTTCACAAGAAAGTCAATGATGAGTATAGAATTTGCAAAGAGTGTTTATCACACCATTAACCCTCTACCATGGGGGATTAGTGATGCCACTGAACACATGAAAACCAGAAGACACAAATCTTCTGAAGAAGCCACATTTGCATCTATTCCAAAAAGTTAATGGTTACTTAAGATACTATTCTAAGATGACTATTAAACATGTGCATCTACAGTGTACAAATCATTCAGTGACGCATGATTTTTCATTCCCCTCATATAATTGTTTTACATTAATTTAATTCATTAGATTTCAAGTTTCTTTGTAGACATTTGAAAAGTAGAGCAATAACTGTTCCTGTGTTGGCTCTGTTAACAGAAGAGCTATACAATGAGGGCAGTTTTATACCAGTGCTAGAAGAAACTTCAAAGAGAAAAGCAGTTAATTCCAATAAAAGTTTTGTTTTTCTTTATTCAACTCATGGAATTCAAACAAATCTTTGGATATTCATTGTGTAAAAGTGAATTGCATGTTGTTACAAACTCAGTTAAGAAGTTCAACATTTAATATAAAACTATTTAGTAGAACATAAAAACAAATTTTTATGAAGTCCAGTATAGTGGCAAAAAGAATATTCTTACTCTAGCACTTTGATATTGTTTATGAATTCTAAAAATATATATTGGATTATGTCTGTAAACTAGTCTGTTCCTCTGGGCATATTAGATTGTAATAACTTCAGAGGTTTCACTTTTACTTGATTAAATTATGATTAGGGGTTTGATTGTGCCACATCAGTAGGTCAGTAGGACATCAAGTCCCTGTCCCCGGGGGGGGGGGGCACTCACAGAGAAAAAAACACCACAGAGGAGAGAGGTGGAGTTTTGATGCTGGAGCCCCAGGAAGTAAACACACAGGAGAACACAGAGGAATAGAGATGGCTCCATAGACACAGCAGAGGCCCTGGGAAGAGAGAGAGGCTGATAGTCTACAGCTGACCTTGTGGAGAGAACAGAGCAACTGAGCCCAGAGAGAAATGAGCCCCAGGAGAGAGACGAGAATTATTCCAGCCTACAACTGAGATTAGAAGAAACTGGGACCATGGAGACTTAAGAGGAAGAGGAAGGCTGAATCTTTGCAGATGTTGGCAGCCATCTTATTCCAACACGTGGCAACAAACTTTGGTGAGGGAAGTAACTTAATGCTTTATGGCCTGGTAACTGTAAGCTTCTATCCCAAATAAATACCCTTTACAAAACCCAAACTATTTCTGGTATTTTGCATGAGCGCTCCTTTGGCTTACTAAATTAAGAAACATTTGGAGCAGAAATATACTCAAAATAGTACGTATAAAATTAATAATTACTTATAAACAAGCTCCTATATTCTCCTAATCAAATTAGAAACTGTACTTGTAAAAAATGTATAAATACTATACACACATGCACATAGTTAGAGTAACTGAACTACAAAATGTTTTAGGAGGAAGCTGGTGTTGAATGTAAAAACTAGATTTCACCATGGTAATATGCATTCTGCTTGCTACCGATCTTCCAGGGCTGCCGGGTGTGTTTACAGAACCCTGCCAACAGTACAAATGAAGTCCCACATACTGTAAGTCTAAAGTCTTATAAGTTATAAATCAAACTAGCAAACTGTTAAATAAATTATGTTTGATCCTACCATAATAAATATATCTTCATAATGACCTGGAAAGGAGGTTATAATTTAGAATTCCCAGAGCCCTTGGAATTCCTATGTGGAAAGTGGCAGAGCAGAGAGACCATGTCCCTTCCAGTCCATCCCTAGCTGCTTCTCCCTCCACCTCCCTCCAGTACAGCAAAAGAGCCTCACAAGAACACTCCAGAACAGCCCATGCGTTCACGCTTTCTCAACAGCACCCCACCTCGCCCAAATGGCTCCTCCTTGGCCACAGGGTGCTCATACAAGAAGTGAGGTCCACTCTAGTGAGGGAGAACCCATGGAAGATGCCTGGGCATCCCTATTGAGCAGGTCAGGGCCTCTGGGCAAGGAATTCTGGGGTCTTGGCTACCAGGGCATAAGTCTGGGCGAGCATTGTTCCCTTGACCCTGCACATCCTTGTGGAAGAATCTGGAGTCCTGGCTGGAAGGGCACTAGAGCAGAACCGTTTAAAGGGTGGGGCCTTGGGCAACAGTGTCTCTTGCTCAGATCTAAGGGTGGTACTGACATCATTAATGAGATTTCAGAAATGTTTGAGTTTTTAAAGAATCATTTTGAAAAGCAGCTTAAGTGCCTAAAAATTTTACTCTTTTGTAAAATTAGCCCTTTAAATTATTTTTGCATTTTGTTAAACATTAGTAGGAAATCTTTAATCAAAGTATTGGCACATGGAGGATCCAAAGCCTTCCACTTTTGATGCTTTTTAGCAAATTATAATGTTTGGGAGAAAAAAAGCTTATAAACAAGAAGATACCAAAATTCACCCATATAAAAGCAAGTAAAGACCTGCACAAATGATGCAATGAGAGCACTGGAATATCCTGATTTGTGAGAAGATTATCTTTATGGAAATCTTACTTTTAACTGGATAAATTTGCATACTGTACTAAAAGTAAAATGTAATTGAGAAGGCTATCATTTTGCAGCATCTAAGTTTGGCAAATTTTCAAAAGAATTTTGAAAAAAAATTTCAAAAGAATCATAGAGACACCTTATTTGGCAGGTTTTGTTTGTAAAAATATTTCTTGAAAAATGGTAAGTGGAGGAAAAAATTTTTAAGTATCTGTGAAAGTATTCAGGTTAAAATAGTTATACATTTTAATATGAAAAGTATTGGAATTAAGAAAGTCCTTCACTTATCAAAAGTTGTCCACCATAGAGTATTTTCTTATTTAAAAAATTTTCTCATAAAAATTATAATCTATAGAGGTAAGTCATTGATGACTCAATATATTAAGCATAAAACACAGCTTTAAAGAAGGTTGCAGACACTTTTATACAAAGTAGAAAACAATAAGATGATATTAAAAAATATACATTGCTCAGAAAAATGCCAGTGACTGATACCATACTAGAAATAGATATGGCTATTCACATACTATGCATGTGAATATGTACCAAGAATAATTATTCTACTCATTTAATTTTTTCATTTTCAGATTTTTGATACAAAGATTTTGAAATTCTGCTTTAATATACAGTTATGTGTTATTTTTAGTAAAGAATTTCATTTTTGAAAATAGTTTTTGACTAGCTCCACTAGTATCATCAAATCAATATGCTGATCAATAAAAATATTTCAAATTATATCATTTTTATTATTTTTAGTGCCTCTTTCACTCTCAAAAGTATCCTAATTTGCTTGATAGTTCACATAGTCCCACTATCTATGATTTGCTGGATCTTCCTCACACATTCCACCCTGGGTAGGAGGGTAGGAGAGGAGGAAGGTCCAGAGTAATCTGATCCAGTCAACTCTGTTCAGTTTAATCATTTTAACCTTCCATAATGGAGTCCAGTCTTTGCTCGGTTGATTCAAGGAAAGGTGTGGTCCTTCAGAATTCTGCCCCTGCTTCTCCTGCTCCTCTCCAACATGGTGCCTGCCATGAGGGAAAAGAGCATAGCTTATAGGACATGCCCGTGGCAGAGAGCGGGATCCACAGATTGCTATCCCTTCACATCTGCACTAGTTTCCTAGGGCTTCTGTAGCAAATTACCATAAATTTGGTAGCTTGAAACCACAGAAATTAATTTTCTCACATTTCTGGAAACCAGAAGTCCAAAATCAAAGGTGTTGGCAGCACTGGTTCCTTCTACAGGATCTGAAGGAAAATCTGCTCCAAGGTTTTCTCCTAGTTCCTGATGTGTGCTGGCAATCCTTGGCATTCTTGACTTATTGATACATCCCTCCAATCTCTGCCTCCACCATTACATCACCTTTTTCTCTCTCTGTCTCAAATATCCCTCTTCCTTCCTCTTATAGGACACCTGTTATTGGATTTAAAGCCCACTCTAAATCCAGGATGATCTCATCTTGAGATCCTTATTGTAATTACATCTGCAAAGCCCCCTTTCCAACTAAGTTTACATTCACAGGTCCACCTCAGGGTGAACATATCTTTTGGAGCTACAATTCAACCCACTACAGCAGGCTCACAGGGCTCTGCCACAGAGGGGCTGAGCTAGTTTTCTCCCTGTTCAGGTAGTTGCTGAGATGCTCAGCACCCACTGCTGGAGTCCCTGATCCTGACCATTTGCCCCAGGCTTGAAATTCCCAGCTCCATAGTCCCTCTACCCTGACCGCAGCCTTTGCCCACTCACTGGTGCTCTCAGCATCTCTTTGTCTTCTTGTTGTGGCCCCCAAGAATTTCTGGAACCTCTGAATACTGCATAGAGTGCTGTACTGCACCTGCTTTGTATCACCCAGTGATAGAAACTACATCTGTACCATGTTGGAAATGATGTGTGAAGGAGCTTCTCCTAAAAAGTGGTTCTCAATGCTCTCAAGTCCAACACCCTATTTTCATAGTGAATATTTGATTTATTTTCCTGAAATGAAATTCACAGATAATATTATTTACCTATACATAAATTCAAAGAAATCAATGCAATCCCTTAATCACAATGGTAAAGAGAAATAGAAGTAATATTTTATAATAAAATAATATGCATTCCTATATGTAAATGCTTGAGCACAACCACACCGGACAACATAGAAGGTTGAACACCAAGAACACAACATCTCCAAATACAGACCAATACAGGCGTTGGTGACTCAAACACCGTGAGACCTTGCCAGCAGAATGTGATTTTTTCCAAAACAAATCTGAACAACCCTTGATAAAGGTCTGAACTAAACAAAGTATAACTCTTCCCCTATTTATAAATAGTAGTTGCAATCCTGAAAAAGTTAAACCATTCATAAAATGCTTTGTGTTTAAATGTAAAACAGTGTTCAGTTTTAGATGCAGATTATTATTAGCAGGTTTTCCTTCTGTGTAAATGTCTGCCAGAACACTTGAAGCATCAAGCAAGACAAAGGTCACTTCTTTGTGGGGGACTAGAATAGCTAGCACCCCTCGCTCTACCAGGTAATTGTTAACGGTGCTCTCCCAAACATGATGACAACCAAATATGTCCCCTAAATTTTCCAAGATGCCTTTTAGTGGCTATTTTAACTGCCTTTGAGAGCCAGTGACCTAGAGGCTTGTGGCCTTCCCCTGGTGGGCCTGGTGAGAAGTGCCACAAGCTTCAAGGTTCTCGGGCCCTTTCACACCCATCTGGAAGTTTCCTAAACTTCCCCTACACACACCCTGAAGTGCAGGCTCAAAGGAGTGGCAACATCCCTGTGGTCTCCCTTCTCCCCTTCTCAGGCTTTAGGCTTTCCACTTTCTTTATTTACATTACAGACTCCTACCCTAGAAACATTTAACATGGAGGCCTGATGGCCAAATGGTGGTAGGCAGCAGGGTATTTCTTCCACACTATGGAAGAAATTTCACATACTGGACTTCTAAAGATGGCTTTTGTCAAAGGAATTGTTCGAATCCTTTCTCTTCTGCCAAAGCCTGGATTTCAAGTGTTTCTATGAACTCAGATCAAACTTAATTTGATAGACAAAAGTCATCTGTCCTTCTCCCTAAGCACTGAAACCTTCTGCTTGGGAGGCAGGAGAGCCCTGGGCCACAAGACCTGCAAGACATGTAAATACATCATAAGTGGTCTGTAGATATGTGTAGGTTATCACCACATCCCTAATGATTTGGAAAGGAACGAAGCATGATTAAGTCAGGAAAATGAGAATTGTGCAAATCTTCAGTGGCTCCTACGTGGGGCTCACCGCGTGGGCGTGTGACAGAGCCCCACTCGGAAGAGCCCCGTAGTTCATCAATGCACTACTGTCACTGTCTTGGAATTCTTAATAATTTTGACAAAGAGGTCCCACGTTTTCATTTTGCACTGGATCCTGCAAGTTACACGACTGATTCTGCTCTTAAGGTCCATTCACTCAGTAAGAGTTTCTGTGAAACTTGTTACCTGTATTTCCTTTGAGAAAAGGTCAGAAAAACCAGCATCCCTTTTTTTTTATTATTTCATTTTCACCTCTGTGCCTGGACAGAAACAGTAAGGGCAGAGGGGGAAATCGTTTCTACGGGGCAATGGAGTATTTGAAAGCCCTGACAATTGGTCCCATTGGATGGGTCATGTTGGTTCTTGTCATTCTGGAATTGCCTCACCTACTTCCTGCCTAATCCTTGATTAAATGCCACCATTTTCTGCCAGATGTCTTCTTGTCCTTTTTTCTGTCCCTAACCCTATCTCTTTTGATCATGGAGGTTTCCTTTGCCTTGTGGTTTGTTGCTATTTTTAAATTCCTCTCTCTTTTATAGTTTAAAGCTTGGGGGTAATATTATTATTAAATCATAAATCTGGGCAGAGATAAGAAGCTCTCCAGTATATATTTATTAATCCAGGGCCAGTCCATTTTGAAAGGAAGAGAGAAAGGAGATTTGTAAAGAGCAGGGCTGGCCTTGGCAGAGCCTCACAGCAGGGACAGAGCCTGATGCTCTGCAGTGGTATCTGCAAGGAAACAGGAGCAAAACTGCCCTCAGCATAAAATCCCCGGGAAGTAGTGCTCCCTTACAATGCCTCAGTATCCTCTTCTGCCGTGAGGGCTAGCCCTCCAGCCCATGAACCCCGACTTTGGCTTTCTTAACTCACTTTCTTCTACAAATCTCCAAAGTCTCCCTTGGCCATTAGATGACAAAAATCTCCAGCTTCAGCCATTTAACTTGGAAGGCCTGACAGACAAACCTTTTTCAAAGATGGATGGCACCCAGGGAGATGGGGGTCTTCTTAGGAGAAGATAAAGGGTTGCTGCTAACTGCTCAGCAACACAGAAAGTAGGAGCAGCTTGGGCTCTGGGAGAGCTGCAAAGCCACTACTTTTAGGCAAAACATAGAGGCACAGGACCCCTGGTGGGAAACCTGGAAGCCCAGGATGAAACAGACCCCCCACCACCACCACCTTATACAGTGTGCAGTCTGGTTTTCTTTCTGCTGAGTTATTCTAATAGGACTTCAGAGACTTGGGATTCAGGATAGAAGTGAAATTAAGGATGAAGTAGGGATAGCCCAGAAACAAGACTAGGCTTTCTGGGTGATGGGGACAGACAACACTACCCCTCAATACAGTCAACCTCAAGCTCCCTTTGAAGCTTGTTCCTCCAAGGAAACAAGCCACAGGACAGAGGCACATAAATGATGATTTTCTGCAAAGCTCTGAAAATCCTCAGGTCATCTTCCTTCTTGGGCTTCTATGACATTTGCACATAACTTCTTCTTTACTTCTCTGGGATGTGATTCTTCAGTACCACTTCCTGGATTTGTTTCTCAGAGTGATATTCCAAAACTTAATTACGAATAAGGTGTGGCCATAGACCCATCAGAGCAGGCCCTGTCAGGAGACTTGTGACAAGGGCCATTTACCAACCAATGCAGAAATACTCAATATTTTAACAGCAGGAACTATCATACCCGTGCTTACCAACTGACTAGTTTTTTGCCTCCAATGAACATGGACTCAGACATATCTGGATTGGAGTCTTCAGCCCTTTATATCAAAGGTAGCAATGGTCTCAGCTTCCTCATCTGTAAAACTGGAATAACTCACCTCGTAATTCTATTATGATATTTACATGAGATAATATATGTAAAATGCCTCCTGCCATCCCTCACCTGCCTCTTGAATAAAAATTCTGTGCATATAGAATTCAAGAGCATGTTCCTAGAGAGTGTGGCATAGGAAAAGAACAATTCACATGGCAATGGCTATAATGCTACGTATTGAGCAGCTAGTGTGTGCCAGACCCTGTGCTGGTTCCGCTTACCTGGGAGCCCATTAATCCTTACAGTGACCCTGAGAGGAGAGAATTTCTCTCTTCATCAAGGTCTTTTTGATGGCAAATATCAGCAATAGTTAATATTCATTGTGTGTTAACTAAGACCCTATAAGGAGTTATTGGTACTGACTTCACTTTGTAGATGGGGAAACTGCAACTCATAAAGATTAAGTAACTTGAAATATAGTGGGCAGGTTGGAAATATTGCCACTGAAGTTGGAGACCTTGTCTTAAATCCCAGCCCCAGAGAAGTTTCCAAACCTCTCTAGGCCTCAGTTTTCTCATCCATAATTGAGAATAACAAGGGTAGTGAATTACTCAGGGTCCTGGCAGGAAATGGACGGCTCACTCAAAGAGGGAAATTGAGGATGGTTTACAGAGTTGTGGGCAGGACTTAGGAAAGCTATGAGGAGTGGTGAAGCACATGAAGAGGAGGGGGGTTAGCATCGATGGAGGACTCTCAGCAAGCGTGGGCCTGAAGAGCAAGGGGAGGAAGTAGCTACAGAAACCAGCAGAGCTGAGGTTGTAGCTGATGCTATAGCTACAGCTGTTGAAAACACCATGAATGGGAGCTCCAGCCTCAGGCAAAGGAAGACAGCACTGCCAACCTGCAGGCTGGAATGGAGGGAGCCAAAGAATCAACACCCTAACCTCACTCTCCTCCTGCCCTCTGACCTCCTGCCACTACCTCCCATTGGCCCCACCCAGCTGGAAGCTAGAGGGCAAGGGAGCCAATTGATACATGTTAAAGGTCACAGAGAAGGGTGGAGGAAGGTAGAGATTAGATGCAGAGGGATACACAGAATATCCAGCATGGGTGTCCACTCGGCATACCCAGCATGGGTAGCGGCCCTGCTACCCAGCACAGGAAACTAACCTGTGAAACCATCACAGATATCCAGCATGGGTATCTATTCCATAGTTTGTGTGAAGATTAGATAAGATAGTACAGACAAAGTGCTTTGTACAGCACATGAAACATAGTAAATACTCAGGAAATGTTAGCTGTTATCATTATTGCTTGTACTTAACTCTTGAGTGGGCTGCTACAAGTTCCTATTGCTTTAAAACAATAAGTTAAAATTTAAGGATCCCTCTTTTCTTGCCTACATCTGAAGTAGGCTCTACAAGCTCCCTTTTTGCTCCAAATACTATGGCAACCTGATGACTTGCTGATCATCACTTCCAAAAAGGGTGCCGGGGCTAGTGCGAGGCTGCCAGCAACTCAGACTCAGGACTTGGGGGTGTGACAGTTCCCCCCAAGTCTCTGGGGCAATTCTTCCCAAAGAGTGTCAAGGGGAAATTGCTCCAGAAGGTTTAGAGGAGAGTTGAGGAAAAAAATTCCCTCCTGCACAAATGCAGTTGTTTATTCAAGTATCAAACAAAATTAAGCAGGTATCTTATTTACTGGGGAAACGTCCTAGAACCTATTAGGTGCTGTGCGCTATAAATCGTCAGTTTGTGTGACCACTGATCTCTTTGCCTTACAAGCACGTATAAACATCTTGGAGAGCTAGGATTGAGAGGACTGATAGTTGGCAATGTGGTTCTATGGCCACCTGACAGTTGTCCTAAGGATTCTGTTGACCTGCCATCTGCCTTCCTGTCCTTTTCTTACAGTGATGGAGAATCCTGGGGAAATAAGAATAAGCTAGTTTTTGTGGGACCCAGTTTTAGTACCAGCTACATAATTTGTGGGGCCCAGTGCAAAATAAAAATATGGGACTCTTTGTTCAAAAATCATTAAGGGGAGCAGATGTAGCTCCAGTAGTTGAGTGCCTGCTTCCCATACAGGAGGTTCCTGGTTCGATCTCCGGTACCTCCTAAAAACAAAACAAACAAATAAACAAAAAAACTAACTCTCATTGGGGAGCATATGTAGCTCAGTGGTTGAGTGCTTGCATCCCATGTATAAGGTCCTAGGTTCATTCCCTGGTACTTACTAAAAAAAATTGTTAAGACTTTCAAGACCTTGACAAGAGAGCATTAAGCCAAGTGCAAGGCCCTTCTGGGTGTGGTGGGGCCCTATGTGATTGCACAAGTTGCATGTCCACAAGCCAATCCTGTCCAGGTCATTCATTCATTCAAAAAGTTTACAGGAGCAGGTGTAGCTCAGTGGTTGAACGCCTGCTTCCCATGTACGAGGTTCCAGGTTCAAGCCCCGGTACCTCCTAAAAAAAAGTTTACACTGTACCTACTATATGTTGTATTTTCTTGTTCTTGAAAACCTTGAAGAATAAAAGTAAACAGTTGTTTAAGGTTTAACTGAAACCTGTTGTTCAGTTTTCCTGGGCCAATGAGTCCCTTATGACTCACTTGCCCTAATGAGGGGTCTCAGGCAGCAAACTGAAAGCAAATTTGAAGGTCATTCGTTTGGGTTTGCACATTGTGTTCTCCAGGAAGAAGAGCCTGACACAGATTTTAGTGTGTGGAATGCTTATTAGGGAGTGCCCTTGGCATCAACACATGAAGAAGGCAGAGGAAGAAAGTGGGATAGGACAAAGGGAGAAGTTGGGCTGCAAAGCAGACTCAACATCAGCCTCAGCCTACCTCATGCAAAAGCTATGGAGCTATATTGGCTGTTCATTGTCACCTTGACCTGGGCAGAGATGGCCAGCCCTTCAGTTCCTGGATGGGGGCAGCCACGGGAAGGGACCTGATGTCGGATGAGGCAGCTTTGCAGCTGAGGCTGTCCATTAAGCATTACAAGCTGTGGGGCGAGTCCTTCCTTGAAGGGGAATCTGGGTGACTGCATCACAGTGTCCCTCAAGGTTTGTATGTAGAAACTCCCCAGATTAGAGAACTCAAGGTTGACTTTTTAAAATGTCAGGGATATGAATTTCACAGTCACAAACTCAGGTAAGTAAAAATGCCATTTTCTTTATATCTACAACTAGAATGACCAGCCATTCCAGTTTTCACAAGTTTTTCCAGGTTTTAGCATTGAAAGTTCCATAGTCTTGTGCAAATCAGGACAGTTGGTCACCCTATCTCAACTCAGTTTAATCGTTTTGATTTTAAGGTCTGGGCCCTCATTTCCAACTGATAAATGGAAATTTAATCAAGGATGTCCTCACTCCAGTGGGTAATACTAGTTATTTCATGTTTAAAAGTCAGTTCCTCTCATTAGTTTTCACCTTCTCAAAGCTCTCTCCCTCCTACTTCTTCCTGGGGCTCATTCTAAACTCCCAGGGATAGGGGAACTGCTGTGATGAGTCTCTGAAAGAAGGAGTGACTAATTTTGGCCTCAGGTCTCCATCCCCTGCCGGCCTCCTGCTCCCAGTGGCACTCTCCCTACCCTGGCCTTTGGCTCTGCCTATTCTGGCCCTCTTGTTTTTCTGTGATTCTGAAATGCTGGAAAAACTTCAGTTATGTCTTCTGCAGCTTCTTCATCCCAACCCCCAGGACCATTAGCTCCTCAAGCCCCCTTGGCCCTTGTCCTTCTTGTGGGTACAGAGAAGATGGAGAAAAGGGAAGAGTGGCACCCTGAATTTGAGGAAGACTACTGGCTGCCAGCAGTACACTAGCATTCTAATTCCCTTCATAGCTATCCTTGCCTGTGTGCCAAGAGGAGCAACAGCAGGGAGACCTGTCCCTAGAGTTGCACACGGGACTAATAGGAGACAGGGCCTCTTGCTCTTGGACAGAACTTAGCTATAAGGAGTCCCTAGGAGAGTCAAAGTTTTTCTCTGTTCTAGGATCCCCAACTAAAAGGAGGAGGCTGCTGTCATGTCTTTCTACCCTTCCCACTCAGTGCAAAGACTGACCGCTCCTAAAGAATCTCACTTCTCTCTAAACTTCTTCCTTCTCCTCGCTCTCCTGCTTAAAGATTTTTGATGTTTTGGGATAGAGTATGAAATTGATTCAGCTTCATCATATCTATTATCAAATATTTTCTGCCTTCTACATTGATCAAACTTTCTGAACTGAAGTGCAGAATTTGTACCTTTGATCCAATGGTGTTAGAGCTCAGGAGAACCAATTGTTAGCATTTCTTCCCCCCTCCAGATTCAGTGATGTCTTGATAGCTTGAAATCAGCCATCGTGGAGGTAGTTGCCCTATGGATACCAGCAAACACCACAAATCAGAGCTCTTTTTCTGGAAAGCCATTGGTTAAACATCTTCCAGCACACTGCTGCTTTGATTCCAGGCTCTGAACTGATAAACGTCTCCTGGGGCTCATGGCAGACTCACCTCATGGCCCTAATGGATATAGTCGTGAGAGGAATGAGGAAGAAGAAAAGAATACAGAGCCAGATAACATTTCAAGTTATTAATATTCGATGGGCACTCAACACAGGCACAGTCATCCTGTTTCCTGTCTCTACTCCACTCCAGTGCCCACCCTCCTCTATTTGCAACCTGGGGCACATTTTCCTTTTTAAGAAAGAAATTAATACCGAAAAACAAAGCCTAGTGGCATGTCTCACCCTGTAGCACACTCACATGCATGTCTCTGGTGTGTACTTTTCCTTTCTCTAGTTTCTCAGTAAACCCTTTCTCTGACCTCATTAAAAAAACAAGCAAAAAAGGAGTCTAGTATCTAGTATCTCGGAGTCTCCTTGTCTAAGACAATGTGAATTTTTTCTTCTCTTTAATCAGGACAGCTGATGACTTTCTTTACTGGAGTATCACAAGAGATTCTGGTTCTGTTAGAATCCTGGCCAAGAGCTTCATGTGCAAAGAGTGGTAAACTGCAGGGAAGTTAAACAAAAGTTCCTGGACTACCTAAGACAATTAGGATGTAAATCATTTAGTGGTACACAAATTAAGCAAATAATACACACGGTGTCTGAAAGTGGATGCTGATGGTATCCTATTATAACAGATATCAGACAATTAATTCTTATTCCTAAAAAAGTTCAGTGCCCCCAGATTATATCATTTATATAGTCAGTATTTGGTACCAAAAATGCCAGTCAATCAGAATAATTTTGATAGATATTTTATCACAATATTAACATCTGATCTGAAATTTCCACTTATTTGTTCATTCAACAAACACTTATTGAACACCCCTAAAGGTGCACAATACAGACAAGATTTCTACTCTCATAGAGCTTATTTCCTAACTAGGAGGAGGTGACACCTGCATCTAAACTAATAAGAAAAAAAGTGTTTAATACAGACAACTCAAATAGGCAGGACTAGTAGGGCATGACAGAGTGGATTCAAGTTCCAACGTGAGGTGGCGAAGGCTCTTCTATGAAGATGACATTTAGACTGAGATCTGAATGACAAAAGCCAGGCAGCCCTGCTATGACCAGGGGAAGAGCCATCTGGCTAGAAGAGACAGCTAGACAGCCAGTGCAGAGGCCCAAGGCAAGAATGAGTGAGGCATTTTCAAGGACCAAAAAGTTGTCTAGTGTTGTTGGGACATAGTGGGCAGGGTGGAGGTTATTTGAAATGAGGGAAAGAAGTAATCAGGAGCCAGACCATGGAGACTTCATGGCCAGAGTAAAGTGCTCCGAATTATTTCCATGTTTTTGGGCGATTTTGATAAGGGAAGGGATGTGATCTAATTTGCATTTTAAAAGATCCATCTGGCTGCTTTTCTGAGAGTGGAGTCAGGTGAGCTGGGGAAAAGGGGTGGCAGAAGCAGCAGCCAGAACACCCCTTAGGAGGTGAGAGTATTGACCTTTAGGAGCCAGCACAGACTTCTTGCCACATCACTTCATTTTTTCTTTTTAATAGACAGAAATTTGGTGGTGACAGGGCATAGTGGAGAAGAGAAGGACGTTGCTTCAGGATATGAGCTGGAGGTGAAGTCAATGGGATTTGCTAATGAATTGACTGTGGAAGCTGAGTGAGTGAGAAATCAAGGCTAACACCTAGGGTTTTCACTTAAGCACTTGTGTGAATGGTGATGTTGATGGTGTAATTTGATGAGATGGTGGTATCCAGTGGAGAAGCATCTCTGAGAAGGAGTCAAGAATTGTTTCAGCCCCATGAAGTTAGGAATACCTATTTGACAGAATCTGTTTAAAAATATTTCTGCATTGACTGCGTGCTGTGTGTGTGAATATGTGTGTGTCTGTGTGCGCATGTGTGCATGCATTAGTTTTAGCTATACTCAAAGGTCATTGGTCCTACTTCAGAATTCAGCCTTCAGGGGTGGTTAGAGATAACATTATATCAGAAAGTTTACCCTCCAAATGCCACTACTAGTGCTTCAGCTATCATTATATATACTCAGTCCCAGACGTTCAGCATAATGAAAGTTACAAATGTGTTTTTATTGGTGAAATTAGTAGAAATTGATGAAATCAGTAAAAACCAAGATATATGCTATGGTTCAAATATTTTGGAGACACTATTAGACTTTCAAGAACAAGATATAATAAGCAAAGAGACAAAGAATAAGTGTTAGAAAAGATGTGGAAAAATTGGAATTCTGTTATATTGCTGGTGAGATTGTAAAATGATATCACTCCCTTGAAAACAGTCTGGCAGTTCTTTAAAATGGTTAAACATATAGTTACCACATGACCTAGCAATTCCACCCCTAGGTATGTACTAAGGAGAAATGAAAACATATGTACACATAAAACTCATGCATGAATGTACATAGTAGCATAATTCATAATAGCCCAAACGGAAACAACCCAAATAGCCATCAACTAATGAATGGAAAACAAAATGTGGCTTATCCATAAAGTGAAATATTATTCAGCAATAAAAATGAAGTACTGATACATGCTACAACATGGATGAACTTTGAAAACATTATGCTAAGTAAAAGAAGCCAGTCATAAAGAACCACATATTTTATGTTTCCATTTATGTGAGAAGTCCAGAAAAGGCAAATTCATAGAAACAGAAAATCGATTAGTGGTTGCCTAGGGCTGGGAGGGTTGGGGCATGACCGCTAAAGGTCACAGGATTTCTTTCGAGGGTAATGAAAATGTTCTAAAATTGATAGTGTTAACCAATGCACAACTCTGTGTATATACCAATTGTACACTTTGGGTAAATTGTATAGTATGTGAACTATATATTGATAAAACTAACAAACAGAACAGCTGAAATGAACTCAGTAATAACTATTAATAAGTGTATGTGTAGCATAATTTGGTCTCAGACTTACTTTCATTACAAGCCTGTACTGAAGTTTATCATTAGCCATCAAGAAGATCCTAGTACTATTACAAGACCAAATTAAACTAGGTCAATTAACAACAGACATTTAAGAGAAGATGTTGTGTATGCATATCAATATGGAGTTTCAGGAAGAGAACACAGAGCCAAAATATAAATATTTGGGAGTTAACAGTATGTACATAATATTCAAAGCCATTAAATCAGAGGACACCACCTAGGGTATCAGTTGGTAAACTTTGGCCCACCATCTACTTATTATGGCCATGTGAGCTAAGATTTTTTTTTACTATTTTAATGGTTAAAAGAATCAAAAGAAGAATAATATTTTATAACACATGAAAATTATATGAAATTCAAATTTCTAGCATCAATAAATGTTTTATTGGAATACAGCCAACCATACTCATTCATTTCTGTATTGTCTATGGCTGCTTTCCCTCTACAATGGTAGAGTTCAGTAGCTGCAACAGAGACCTTATGACTCACAAAGCCTAAAATATTTATCAGCCCAACACAAATGGAGGGCTTGTCTTAAATAAGAATAAAGACACAACATCTGTAGTAAGAGGACTAAAGCAGCAAGTGTGGACAAAGATATAGGTAGATTGGTGATTTCAATTGGGAAAGAAGGCAAGTTCCTTATTTTCTCAGAGAAGGAAGGGATTAAGGGGTAGGTTTATACAGCAGCTTTGAGGAGAAAGGTGAGAAATATTTCTTTTGGAAAATGGGAAAGTATATTGGAGAGGAAGAATACTAACAGGGAGGATGGAATGCCCCTTCTACACTTGTGGTTATGAATTTCTAGTGATTCCTGTCAATGCAGCTATGTGTTTACCCAAAAGCATCCAGGGAATACAGGCTTGGAGTGAAAAGTGTTTGCAAGAGAGTGTTGAGAGCAGTTAGGGTTAAAAAAACAAACAAACAGAAAAAACACATCAAAAATTAGCAGATGGGTCACTACCAAAGACTTGACATTCCCAAATCTACTAAGTCTTTTTGTAGGTTTTTTTATGGTCTATATTTTAAAAAAATCATCCATGTCATTCATCATGCCAGGGTAGATGTAGTGGCATCTCCAATGATCCCTATCTCTCCCTTGCCTTTCTTCCTAATCCAACTGCTCTTTACCGTGTTCCACACTCAGGTATGGTTTTTTATAATGTAATGCCTTCTGATCACACAGAACTTCTCACCCAATGCTGCTATCAAATCTAGTTCTTCTTAACAGAATACACTCTTTCACTACCATATCAGACATGAGTCCTATTGAAACCTTATTGACCCTTCCAAGAAGTCATCTTGACCTGTGTTTCAATGCCAAGTTCATACTCTTCCAAAGGCACACTCTGTGAACACTTGATGAAGTGGTGAATTTTGTGCTTGGCCCTCTGGCCTTCTGATCTCTCTTCAGTGTTACAGGGCCCCTCCTCCTCTATTGTTCTCTTAGGACAAAACTTGGGTTTTCCATGGCATCCCATTTAATCTTTTTTCCCTTCTCTTCAAATTACCATTTCAGCCACCTCCCCCACCAGTTTCATTTTCCAACTTCTTGATCAGATCTTTGAGTTCCCTACCAAACACAAACGACTTCGAATAAAAGCCAACAGTTTGAGAAAGAGACTAGCAGTGGCCTGAATATATACATTCCATGATTCCCCATGGCAGAGGAAAGCAAAGCTGTAACTCCAGATTCTGTGTTTAGCAAATTGCTCAACATGTAGGGAACATTAAATATATAAAACAAGCACAGATCAAGCAATACTTGACCAAAGAGTATAACTCAAAAATAAATTAACATATAAATATATCACACCTTTTGTTGATACAGAAAGACCTTTCAACATAGAGATGATGAAGAGAAAAACAACCTCTCAACTACATGAAATAAAATCCTCATGTAATCATAAAATGTTGCAAAGAGACTCTAAAATATAGAAAATAAAAATATAGAAAATAAAAAGAAAACCCAGAATTCCATTAAATATGCAGCTATATTCAAACTCAACCACACCCATGCCTCACATAAATTTAGGTAGACATCTGTAGTTTATTTCTTTTGACTTCATTTTGGCTCCTTTGCCTTTTTTCAATGTTCAGAAGCTTTTCAAAAATTCGAGTTCCTTCAGTAAACAGTGAATTTTCAGTAGGTCGTCCTGCATTTTAATCTCAGTTGCAAGAAGCACCCACTGAGGAACGTGAGCCAGTCACTTGACATCCAAGCGTCAGTTTCACCAGTTGGATTATGATAATAATTACCA
>PVKH010003671.1:0-24547 GCA_004027955.1 Chaetophractus vellerosus
AATAAATTTGGGGGTTCCCATCACCCTCTCAGGTTCGATAATTTGCTAGAACAGAACTCAGGAAAGTACCATACCTGTGATCATAGTTTTAGGATAGCAAAAAGGATGCAGACAAGACCCATCCCAAAAAAGAGACACATAGGGCAAGTTCTGGGAGGATCTCAAACAGGACATTTCCATTGTGCACTCCCCAGGGAGTCAAGACACATCACCCTCCCAGCACATCAATGTAGGTCAACACTCAAAGAATATTGCCACCAGGGAAGCCCGCCCAGGCTTCAGTGTCCAGAGTTTCTACTGGGGTCCCATTACATTGGCATGGTTGATTGGATCATGGCCCAAATTATCTGAACTTCATCTCCAGCCCCTTTCTCCTCACTGGAAGTCAAGCTGATAGAACCTGGCTCAAAGCCCCAACCCTATAATCATGGTTGGCCTTTCTGGCCTGTCCAGCCCTGACCCCACAACTATCAGTGAGTTCAACCCACCTTGAGTTCTAGAGTAAACCATCAGGTGTGACTAACCATGACTAACAAAGACACTCTTATCAATCACTTGGAAAATTCCAGTGGTTTAAAGCTTCCCCATCAAGAGGGGAGTGCAGAAAACCCCCAGTTAAGTTAATTAAATTCTCCATTGCACATGTACCCATAAGATGTGTGTAGACATGGGGGAAATGCAGCTTCACAGTTGCCTCTCAGCACAGGCTTCCAGATGAAGGTACAGCTGAGACAATATGGAGTTGAGGAAAAACACACTTCCCTCCTCTTCAAAGCGTGCCTGCTCTGCTCTTAAATGGCCTCGTTCCAGGGTACAACCTTTCCCCTGACACAGCAGATAACTCAAACTGCCTACTCATAAATCCAGAGTCACATAAACTCTTCTAGGCCACAGTACACCATGTAGGTTATTTATCACTTCAGGAAATTAAACAACCCCCTTTCATGAGCTGAAGGAGTTAATACCTCTCTGGCTGGCCCATCGTATAGCTAATCCCTCTGGCTGCGAGTCACAAGCTGTATCTGAGTGCATTAGAAAAGCAGTGATAGAACGGTTTCCTGCTTCTCCCCTTCCCAGCTACTCAGGATGAGCTCACCGGGCAATTTAACTGTGAAAGCTATTTGATTTTTTTTTTTTTTTTTTGGCACATGCATTGCTGTATGTAGAGGCATGGGAAGCCAAGTCTATATAGCCATGAATATGTATTTGGATAATTCATTTTGTTTACAGTCCACTGAAATGTTGATTTTTCCATTAATAGTAATTATAGCTTCCATTAAATATGTTTACCCCACCCATATTAATTTCCTTTTTGGGTATTTTTGAGACTTGTTGGAAGGGTATGAGACAGGGCAGAAGAATGTCATTTTGTTCTAAAGCCAGTCTGGTGGTAAGGGATCCGCTGCTTGAAGCTATCCCTATAAATTAGCTATTCTTACAAACATTCCTGGGAAATGTATGGAGTCAAAGTCTGTATTCACTCATTCAATAATTCAACAAGCCTATATTGTAGACCTATTCTTTGCTAAACAGTTTTATATCTTGAAGAACTAGAGATAAATAGCACTCAGGTTTACCCTCAAGGAATTCACATTCTAAAAGGGAATATGGACCTTTTCAAAATACAGTCTGTTCATGCTAATTATCACAATATTTTTAGAAAAATAAAAAAAATAAAATAAAAGCACCTAATATCCTGCCTAGATAAGCTGGGAGCAGACTTCCTAAAGAAAAGAGCATTGAACTCCTTAGAGACTTGAAAAATAGATTTTAGGGTCTTCAGTGAGACAGTAGGGGAAGAGAATTCCCAACATAGAAACACAGACATGGCAATATGGGATTAAAATCTTAGTTTGAGAAGCATTCTGGGTAACCACTGATTTGTGAGCAAATCCTAATTATATACTTTGATCTCTCTTGTTCCCAGGAAATGTATACATAAAGCATTACCTTTATGCATAGGCCTGTAATGATTAATGTTTGATTTAAACTTTTCCGCCTCAGGATTTGAATTTAACATATCTATAATATAAAACTCATTGTTTTGAGACAATCACATGCCTGTCAGCAAAAATGATCCCTTTACTCAGAGAATTGCCAAATCAGGCTCAAAGCTCATACTCTGTTCCCATTCTAAGAACTCTACCCTGAAGCTTATATTTGTGCTTACCTCCAGGGGAACAGCATATGTTTAATTTGTCTTACTTGTAAGAAAATAACTCTATCAAATTAAAAGTTCTAGAGTTTAGTGTGCCCCTATTTACTATCACGAATTTTGGCTTGTTAATATAATAGTCCAACATTCCCTCTCTAAGTAGAGAGGAACTTCCAAATGCAGAAAACCTTACACTAAGGACTCTTTCTCTATCCATTGGGTTTAACTTTCTCCAAGAAATTATGGTACTCCTGAAGCATCTAATTCACTACCTCATGGTGACTGAATTCTTAGACACGAGTGATACCTTCTGTAATCCAAGTCACACTTGGTGACTTCTTGCACGTGTTGGGATCACAGAACACCATCCTTTTTTCTGGGTGCAGAGTTTCACAACTTACCTCCCTGATCTGTTTTTCAGATAGGAGCATGTGGATACATTGAGAACTTGGTAAAAAATAGTTGCTGGTTGATCCAAGCTTTTAGCTTGGCCTGCACAGTCAAAGGCTACAAAATGCGTAAGTATAAATCACAAAATTTGGGAGGGGAAGGAGAGGAAAGGAAGGACAGTTGTATTGTTCTAATTTTAAAATTGAACCAAAGCACCTAAAGGAAAAAAAAAGTAAAGGTCAATCCTATTTCTAAATGGAGACTATAGAACTCTAATACATTTTGGGTCTATAGTTCATAGCATGAAGTGCCTGTACTCTAGATATCTTTGATCATCTTCTAGAAACTTTCTGGACCCCATCAGGTCTGGGGATTGGGTGCAGTATTGTACCAACTCACTGAAATTTTCTGACTTATGCTTAGTAAGGGTTTCAGAAGGCCACTTAAACCTTTGGTTGCCACACTTAGAATCTTAGGTTATCAAGTTAACTCTGACTTCCAAGGTCTTCTCTCCTCTGAAGGCTCAAGGACCTTCAAATTCATGAGAATACTTGAGAGGAGCTCCAGGTCTCTGGAGTTGAACCCTGTCTGGTCAGAGGCAGAAGTCACATTTCTGTCCCTCTCACACCTCACTGCAGTCCCCAGGAAAACAGCACACCATGTCTTCCATGTGTGCCTAGAATAGGGACTGCTTGGATACCACGTTCCTCCCCACTGTTAAAAAACACTTCCAGTACAGGCTATGCTTTTCTGATGATGAAGAGTCACCAGGAACTGTTTTGATGTAGGACAAAACATGACATTGATACCCCTTCTTTGAATAGAACATAGTGTATTTACTGTTATGCTGGTTACCATTGAGTAGAGGCCATCCCTCAATTGGGTGTTTTATTTTGCATGATAGCATTTCCTCAAGTATTGAGGCAGACCTCATTTGTCCATAGCTTTTGTTGGGGGACAAAGGGGACCCCCTTCCTAAGGGAGAGAAATACTTAGGAGGTCTTCTTGGCAAAAAGACCCTCCTACACATTCTACTGCCAAGAATTCACTGTAGGCTCTAGGATCAGCCTTATGGATTGATGTTGATATTGGATTTGAAGTACTTTAGACTTGTTGGTGAATAAGTCAGCTCATAAGTAAGTTAATGCCTCATAATTTTGTTCTTATGCTTGTGTGATACCACGGGCCTGACTGCACTACAGATTTTATAAAATTATGATTGAAATGGATGTGAGTTTTAATGTGTTGTTTTCTACATTGTTGCCCTAGCTGACAGTAACGCGTCATGTAGATTACCCAGTGGTGAAGCAGGGATTATTTGGGACAGCATATGTTTTGCCTTCCTCCTGCTGCAAAGAAGAGTTTTCATGAGTTACTATTTCCTCCATGTTGTGGCTGATATAAAAGCTTCACAGATCCTGGCATCAAGGTAGGTCAAGCCATTGAATCATTGATACCTCTTAGGAAACCTGTCTTAAAGTGTTACTGCACTATGCTTTCAGTCTGAGTTTACTTGTAGAGCCCTTCTTTTATCCTGTGAGAAATTCCTTCTAGGAAAGTTAATCTAAGAAGGCTTTAGCATGAGGCCTTTAAGATCTAAAATAGAAAATGACAAGAAAATTTCTGGTGCCACATCACACTTTAAGAGGATTGGGGATATAAGGAAAGTGGGCTTTTCTAGGTCAAAAGGTCAGGTCTAGACCCTCTCTCTCTCAGGTCACCTAACCCAAAGCAGCTCATCCTGGCCTCCATCAAAACAGTAATATAGACCATGTTGATCTAGAATTTAGGCTGTTTTCCCCCTCCCTGCCAATATTTTTAAAAGAAACTTTAAAAAATGGAGAAAAACATTATTACTTGATGAAAGTGAAAGCCAATGAGTGTACATTTTGCATAGATTATACAAGGCATGGGACTGTATAACAGTTTTACAATTCACTGTATAACAGTGAACAGTGGATGATGGACTATGGTTAACAGTACAAATATGACAGTGTTCTGTCATGAACTATAACAAATGCACAATACTAATACATAGTGTTAATAATAGAGGGAGTATGGAAAAAATATACCAATTGTATACTGTGGACCATAGTTAGTGGGAATAGTCTGATCATGTTCTTTCATAATCTGTAACAAATGTTCCACAACAATCTAAAGTGTTGGTAGAGGGGTGATGTATGGGAATTTTGCACATTATGTATGGCTGTTCTGTAAGCTCACAACTTCTCCAATAAAAAAAAAATTAGAAAAAATAATTGCCTATTATTTTGCAGATCTTAAGTTAAATGGAGGAATGCGTTTCTCCAACCTCTAAACTCTTCTCATTTTGCCTTTCCTTTCCTTGTACTTCCTTTTCGTTTTCTCCCCCCTAACCACTTATTTTCTTATTCTCTGGGCCACTGTAACTATTTGCATTACTTCTTCTTCTCTCTTAGTCTTCCACTTTTGTCCCTGATCTTGCAAGTTTAGGGAAAAAGCCTGGGAACAGAAGCAGGCATTAAACAGAGGGCCATTGAGATGCAGGGTGCAGTAACCTCCTTGTTCATTGAGATGTGGGGTGCAGTGAGCAGGTGTGTCACCTCCCTGTCCATTGAGATGCAGGGTACAATGACTAGTGTGTAATCTCCCTGTCTTGTTGTGCCCAACTCAGAGTTACCTTGCCTAAACTCATCTGAGTCATGGTGCTAAATAATATGATACATATTAGGTTGTATCATATGTAATTGCCAGTGTTCTACCATTTTGACTTATGGTTTAACCTAATGCATCTTGGTTTGTGCTCTCAGTTTCCCTAATACCTATTCTCTTCTCCTGCCAGGATAAGCCAAATATTTATTTCAAAAGTCCTTTCATGAAGGCAATTCCAGGCCTTTGTTATCTAATTGGAGCCAAACAGAAAAAGGACACAGAATGGGACCTACATTTGTGCAACTAGCCTTGTGGAGCCCTCAACCCTCATTTTGTAGATGAACAATTACTCCACTTTTTTGGTACAAAATTGGCCCTGGAATTTACTATTATATCTGTTTTTCTGATACCCAGGACATCATTTACAGAGCAGAGTATAAATGTCTCATCCCAGTAGCAACCCTAATCACTTGTACATAGTAGCTGGTATCTTTATAAATGTATCTCTTTTGCCTTCTTCATAACATTTGGTCCTTAAATGTCCAGAACATAATAGTAAGGCAGTATCTTTTTTCCAAAGTTGCCACAATGACTTAGAAAGCATGTGCTTTGTGTTCTAGTAAGAGTGACAGCTTTGGTTTAGAGTACAACTCATGCTTGTCAAAGCAGAATGATGTCCTAATAAACATTGAAGTCACAATGGCATTTCCAAAGAATACACATTCGTTCATTCTTTCAATTTACCGCCTACTCTGTTACGAGGATGCTTATAGGCTGGCAGGAAAATGAACGTGTAAACAAGCAAGTTTCATTCAGTGTGATTAGCATGATGGCAAGAGACACTCAGGAAGCCCTGGGATCATGTAGCAGCATAAATGACCACAGGGGCACAGATCAACGTTGCCTTCCATTCTAAGCTGCAGTTTGAAGAATAAATAAGCATTAGCCAGAGAAAGAGAGTAGGGGAAAGAGGAGGAGAATAGGGGAAGCAAGGCACGTGAAGTTCCTGAGCTAAGGTCTCATTGAGAAGCCATAAGAAGCTCAGAGGGCTGGGACACAGACCTTTGAGGATGAGGCTCATGAGTGGTGAGAAATGAGCTGCAGAGGTAAACAGAGCCTGGATGACCAGGGGCCATGTTTATGCCTTTGGAAGTGATCTCACATACAACAGGAAGGTGTTTAAGTAAGGGGTTGATATAAATGCATTGGCATTTTCAAAGATCACTTGGCTTGTGGAATGGAGAATAGATTGGTCAGAGGCAAGAATGTCAACAAGAGGTGGCTGCCATGATGACCAAGGACAGAGATGATGGCTGGGACCAAGATGGGATAAACTAGAAAGAGATTTAAGAGGTAACATTGGCACTACCAGACAGTTGATTAGAAGGAGGGAAGGCCATATGGAAAGGCAAGGGTAAAGGACGGTATGCCCAAGATTCTGGCTTAACCAAATGGCATTGCCAGTCACAGTGCAGAGAAGCTAAGGAACGGTAGCCTGGGAGAGAAATTGATCACAGTTGTAGAGTTGTAGATCTCATGGGGACATGAAACTCAGCAAGCTGGGAAGTGCAACAAGTAGCTGAGTATACAGGTCTGGAGATGTCGGTAGATTTGAGTGTGATCATTACCTCGAAGGAATCAAAGTAAGTGAGTGGTAGGAGATGCATAGAATGAACATGAGGAAAGAGAGAAGAACCCTGGGGAACAATCACATTGAAGTGATGGGCAGAAAGAGGCTGCCAAGGAGACGGAGAAGCCTGAGCCAGAATGGAAAAGGCAAATTAGGAGAGACTTAGAAGCCTGTGAAAGAGGAAGTTCAGCAGATAGCATATATAAGAGAAAGACTGAACATTGGGGACCTTGAGAGGTGGGGATCAAGACCAAGCTGAGAAGAAGGCAGAAGCTGAAGACTAGGAGAAAGTGCCTGGAGGACATGTGCCTGGGAAAGGGGCAGTAATATAGGCTAGACGGAAAAAGTGTGAGTGACATGAGTGCTTTTTTTTTTATTTCTTAAGATTACCAAGATTTGAGCACGTTTACATGGTATTGAGCTTTTGGTAACAATGAAAAGGTTGCAAATGCAGGAAGAGAAGAATAACTGAAAAGAGGACATCCTCAGGCTGTGGGAGGGGAAGAATCCAAGCACAAGGCAGGCTCAGATATTTACTAGGAGCAAAAAGCCATTTGACAGAAGTTGAGATGTGAGAAAAGTTTGAAATAATTGCCATAGGAAATCAGAATTTCTGGGTACTGTGGAGGGCTTAGCTGATAACAGACTTCCCAGTTGTGCATTTCTTCCACAGCTGACAGATTTCAGATTTGCTGAACAGATGAGATGGAATAATAATGGGGCAGAGTTGAGGTTATTCAGACAAGTCAAAGAGATTTACCAGCCTTGAAAAGTAAAAAAGAATAAAGGAAGTAAAAGGATGGGACAGAGAATTATGGAGGCAAGGAGATGGAAGTCCCATTGATGGTGCAGGAACTCTAACCTCCCAAATTTCCTTAAGGAAACCCTGGCTTTACTCCATATCCTTTCTGCTCAATGTGTAGAAAACTAAGCAAAACAACTTCTCCATGTAAATCCCCCTCATAGTTCAAGTGCAATCAGATCAGGTGACATTTTGCCTGAGTATAATGTTGCATGGACAGATTTGAAGAGGTACATGACCTTTAATGTCTGGGAAGACAAACTATGTTTTATGTTTATGGAGCCCAGTAACTCCAAGGTGGAAAGCTCTACCTTGTTCATCCACTGGGAAAAGGCTTCCAGACTGGATCTTGGAGACTTTCCCAGTCCCAGCCAAGAAACTTCAGTCAACTGCCAGAAAAGAGATGTTTTGGTTTCAAAACCTTAGTAATCATATTCAAGGAAAGGCAAACAACAGCAACCAAAATACTAATTTGTTCTGTGTTTCTGATTTTCCTTTAGAGGGGCTGAACTTTTCCAGGCTACCATTGTAAAGGCTGTGAAGGCAAGAATTGAGGAGGAGAAAAAGTCAATGGATCAGCTGAAGAGACAGTGAGGATACTTTGTTTTACTCTTGTTTTTTCCTTTTATTTTCTGGTCTGAATGACCACATTCAGCTAACTCTCAGGTCATGGGGAAGCTCAAGTCCCTGAGAAATCTAGTCACATCAACATTCACAACTACCCAAGTGTCATCTCTTGTGTGTGGGCAATCGCTGATTCTTGCTAGACTGAAAATGAAAGTAGTTTAAAGGAAAGATAACTGCAGTACAATGGAAAGGTGACAGACTTCGAGTATGACCAGTTTCCAAATCCTAGTTCAGCCACTTCCCTTAGAACCCTGATTCAAAATTAGTGCCCACAGTTCTTCCTTCCTGGGTATTTATATAGATTTAGTGAGTTAATGAATGAGACATGCCTAGTGCCCTACACTTGGAGTCAGCACTAGAAATACAACCCATATTTCTCCGTATGCAGTTTATTCAGTTCAAGACTTTTCTTACCGCACAATTCTGGGTTAGTCAATGGATGAGCTGACTCCACCCAAAAGATTTGAACATTATAATTTTTGTATTGGCCAGTTGAAAAGAATTTTCTTAGAGTGAAATTGTCAACAGTGAATGGATCTTGGTAGCACTTCATATGTTTCAAGACCAGGTGGCCATAGAATTCAGAAACTAGCTACTTCATCTAAAAAAAGGACACCCTATCATCCCATCTGGAAAATTCCCCGAGTTTTCTAGGGCAGCTTCATTCCATTCTGACCTCATTTCCCCGCTTTATTTTCCCATGCAGAAATAATTGGTAGTATAAATTACTATATAAACCGTAGCATGGTTATTTTCACAATCAAAGAGAAAAGTTATGTAAAGAAATATAATGCGAATGCAATATAATATAACTGTTGCTGCTGTTGTGTCTAGATATCTAAATCAGGTTTAGAGGAATATCAAATTTGGACACACATCTAGAACATGTTCCTAATTTCTCGTGAGGCCTGTAACTATAATTCACTTCACTGAATTTTTCCATCTGTTTAAAAATGAAAAACTCCGGGAAAGATATGACTTATAATACATAATATGCCATGTTCAGAATGGGTATCCTACAAGGTGTGAGTTGACGTGAGGTATTGCAAATCAAACTCTGGCAGAATAATTATTATTAATCATTTAGTAAGACTAGCACCTACATAGTATTAAATATAATGGGTATAGAAAAAAAAGCAAGGCCATTATTGTTGCTCATAAGGAGCCCTTTCACAATTTCCAAGTAACTGACCACTTTGTCCCTGATTTTAGCCATATACATAAGAGTGTTAGTTTAAAGTATTGGCCTTATGATCACTGCGGATGGTGTCCTTGGCTTTACTGATGCTATTTTCTTTCGTAGGATGGATCGCATCAAGGCTAGGCAGCAGAAATACAAAAAGGGTAAAGAAAGGATGCTAAGCTTGACCCAGGAGTCAGGGGAATGCCAGGACATCCAAAAACTCTCTGAAGAGGATGATGAAAGTATGTCTAGACGTTTCTTTGTATTTGAGTATTTTGGCACTGAATAGAAACATATTACATAAGGCTGTATGACAATGGTTCTCTTTATTCTGCCAATATTATCAGTGTATATATATATATATATATATATATATATATTTAACTCAGCAAGCTTCACCTTCCCATTGTGAATGGGATAGGTTTATTTGTGTAATAATATACCCTTTAATGAATCAGTACCTTTCAGAGTGTCTACTCTTTAGCAAGAAAGCTTTAGCAAACACAGACTCTAGCTTGTTTCACAGACATCTGTTTCCGAAGGAAATGGGGCATGAGTTTGTTTAATTTGCTCCTTTATGGAATTTATTACAGATACACAGTCTACCGTTGTCTTTGATTTCTACAAATTTTATACAAAAATTAAATATGTATGCATATTTTATGGGACATCTGAATGTTGGTAGTTAAAATATCACTCAATTGTTGCCCGTTCCAATAAAATGTAACATGCAATACATATTTAGCATATCAAATTATAAATATTATATCTAATTAGAGTTTTAAAGGTCTTCTTTAGATGTTTGCATGGTGTTCTATTTGTAGGGAGTGGAGAAATAATGCATGATATTTTTTCAGTACATACATAGTATCTATTAATCACCAGTAAATTTATATTTTCTGAGCATGCATTAAAATTATCACAAGCAAATTTTCTGGTTATTGGAATTAGTTGCCACCAAATTGTTTTATAAAACTGGGGGGATGCCTCTCTTCTGATAATTCAATGGAAAATTCAATGCACAATGCATTTTTGACAAATAATTCCTTTGTTTTTGTATTTCTTTGTATGCCCTCAATTACTAAGAAGAATATGAAAATTTGGCATAATATTTAATGAAATGATTAGTGTTTAGCTTGGGAAATTGACTGTTAATACGGGCATATCTTTCAGATTCAGTATAGTTCCTTTTCCTGACCTCTGATGTACTTTTGCAATTTATCTAGACTTGACAATTGAGTTGTTAAAACGTGGTTTTCAAAACTTGTTTTCTCACTTTATAAGAATTAATATTTGGACATATTTTATTTTAGGAGAAGCAGACAAACAGAAAGCCAAGGGCAAAAAAAAGCAGTGGTGGCGGCCTTGGGTTGATCATGCTTCCAGTAGGTTTTCTCGATCCTCTTACAATTTCATCAATTTTAACCCTTATATCCTTGACCAGAATTCAGGCGTTCCCATGACTTGTGTGTCCCATGCATGGTTTGATCCTTGTGACTTGATAGGGGGTCTAAGTGTAGGAAAATTGCAATGACAATGATTCTCTGAACTCTGGGGACAGAGTCTCCCTGAAAAATCCGCTGATTACCATGCTGGCTAAACATGTCAGCTAAGAACACTTGAGCACAATTTATGGGCTCATAAAGGGAAGAAGAATTGATTATTGTATTATCCAGTTCCGAGGTCTAGAGCTCCGCTGATGTTTACTTGTTTTATGGCTAAGCAACATTATTACCAATGACCTTTGGCACCTCCTTGGACTCTAATTTAAGGATAATCATTATGTTCAAAAGCATTCATAGCCCTCTTTGTAAGGCACTTGGCATTGCTGCCCATGACCTCCCTTCCCCTCTTGCCCAGAGTTTGGATTTTATTTGCATTTAAGGTTTTTGGCAATTGATGAAATATAAAGATGGGGATAACTTAAGATGCATTTACTTTTTCACTTTGCCTCCTCCCGAACTTGTAAAAGGTTCTAAAATTGCACTCACTCTTCCAAAGCTGAGCATGTGTCAAACCTCTGAGCCATCCAATGTTCAATGCTTACCAATTAAAAGCAAAAACTAGAAAACTTTTTTTGCAAAGCAGAGCTCAATAGCCACATGGAATGGTAGGTGCTTTTCTGTTCGGATCACAAAAATGAGTGAGGAATTATGGAAATTGTTCTTCTTTGCCAAGGAAATATCACACCCTCTTGGTCAGTGGCATTATAATGGAATGCCCCATCTCAATCTGGTCTTCCTTAGATTTGTTAGAATATGGAATAATTATTAATCATTATGTGAATGACTTATAATGCCTTCAGTCTTAAAATTGTAGCTGATCTAAGTGGATAAAGAATATCACTAAGCCTCAACATATGCCAGTCCACACAATGTTGTGTGAGAGACTCTGTTAATAAATATTGAGACTCACTGGAAAATCACATATGCCAGGCTTGTCCCCAAGCCTTATTCTTCAAGTCACCTAGATCTAGTATTGGTCCCTCCCACACAACAAATATTTTTCTAAAATCAGCAAGCTAATTTAATAAAGCAGAACTTGAAATTTTTTCAGTGTATATGGATGCAATTAAATTCAATCCCAAATGTTGAATTTCAACATTATGACAGAACAAAGCCCACGTGTTATAAAGAGTTTCATTTAATTTTCTGCCCAAAAGGCAGAGATTCAAGTTGAAATACTGTGTGACTTTGTTACTTATTGTCCATTGGCATATTAGTCATTCCAACAGTTTGAGACTATTTAGTGCTCTGAATCCCTATTTCTATCAAGTCACAAGTAAACTGTGCCAAGCCTTCTGTTATGAAAGGGCCCTTTGCCAATTTAGAGTGACCTATCCATTTCAACATTTTGTCATATTGAGTGTTTTGTTGTTTCACCTGAGGTAAATTGCCATTGCACTTATTGTGGTTGCCTTGCCTTTTCTTGTCTAAACATTGTATTTTAGAAGGAATTGGATATGGTCTTTGATAATCATCTTACACGTTGGTAATAATTGAACGAACTTCTTATGAAGGTTATTGACTTTTGATGTTCTGATTCATTTCACCCTCATTATATCAAGTGCTCGGAGACTGGTATTCAAATAAATATGCCTGGTTACAATACTGTACAGTGCAATAATGCAGGGATGTGTGTAACTCATAGTTTAGAATCAGATTCCAATTGTGGTGCTAAATTCTTTCTACGAAATGTATTTCCTCCTACAAGCTTGTGAGGAAAGAAAGGGAAAGAATTTGTGGTTTACTTTGTGAACTTATGATGAGTCCCTAAACTTCTCTTTAGCTCTGGGAAGCCATGGTGCAAGCCCTTAATTTGACCATCTGAGTCACTGGCTTTCAAATAGATATTTCTTAGAAATGCTGAGTCTAAGAATAAGTGAAGATGGAATATTCATGTGGAAATCTGTTGACAATATAATAACATTGTCATGCTATTAATATTATTGGTAAACATTGAAGATGTTAGCAGGGTCTGTAGGTGACAAACCTCCCACTTCATGCCTATGTATACACATACAATTGCATTATTGCTGTTCAATTATACCTTCCATGCACCCCAGTGTCATCTGTCCCCTCATCAATTCATTACTCCCTGAATCAACACCAAGCCTCACTTTATTGTTAAATACCTAAAATCAAGGGCCAAGTTTCTGATGATCCAAGGTGCAGGATTGTAAGAGTTAATTTCACACGCAGTAGTTCAGCAAGTAGCACCAACATCCATAATATGTATATGGACCCAGGGTGGAGGAGGGATGTGTAACGAAAGTAAAAACTTACATATGATAGCTTTTTTTGTTATTATTACCAGATATCCCTGAAGATAGTATGCATTTGTTATTTTCCCAGTTTTATTTCAGGAATATTTAATAAGGGAATAAGAGACTTCTTAAAACTTTTCCTTTTTTAGTCATAAGTGTTCGTTCCCCTGGCTCATTACAAATTGGTGAAGTTTTTAATGATAAAATCAATTTGTTGACTGTTTGAGATGAAAACCATTTGGGCTTCCTGCGTCCATCTGATTAGAAGTTTTAGAAGGTATGATTGAATACAATTTAAGCTATTGTTGATTTCAGAGCCTATAATGAGGGTAAAATGCTCAATTGTATGACACTTTGTGTTTCTCCCAAATGACCATATGACATAGAGTCTATGTGACTTTGCTGCAATCTCTCAGCTTACATGAAGGCATTACTTTAATGGTTTTTCTCACTGTCAAATGTAATGCTGTAACTTTAGTTTGTTCTTGCTTATTCTCACCTCATGCTGTATTGCATTTATTCCCATTACTCTGGGCCTGGTTCTTTCTTCAAAATAAAAGTCACAAATGACAGTGCTTCTGTTCAAGGATATAAGGCCCAATTCATTCACTCTGCATCTTCATGAATGGAGGCTTCCGATTCGTCTGAGATCTTAGGCAAAATCACTTTACTTTTGACCGTGTTTAGTATTATACAAGCAACTGATTTTAAACAAGCCAAGGTTTTCCATTACCTTACAGTGTACAAGTCCAAATGGCAACACGAGACATCATGTTATATCATGCAAAATTGTCCCAGCATTTGACAGCCTGAATATAACTTGAAAATATTAATGTTTTCCTGCAATGAGACTAAAGGTCATGTAGCATCAGAAATGCAGATGCTGGGTCTCTTTGCTCTGATAAAACTATGATCAAATTGATGAAGATTTAATTTTACGAATTTCCTCAACTCACTGGATACTTGAGTTCTTTCTGCTCCAAACACTTAACCCAGGCAACACGTTCTTGTAGGGAAAATATCGAACAAGGCAAAAACAATCCATACCTTCTGTGCCCTGTGTCTTGAGGTCAGCATCGTGCCCCCAACTTCAAATGAGTGAGCGGGGTGCTCCTTGGCCACAAAATGAGCAGTGCTAAACCATATGGACCACGCCCACCTGCCCCATCTGTTCCAATGACTACATATAGTAATAGGCAGAGGAGTGGTTTGGCGATTGTGTTTTTGTTGTATTTTGTGTGTGTGTGTGTTTAAATGATACCTGCCCATTACCTCCTCGTGGCAATGTGTTATTTTTTCAAAACTCTCTCAAACGTATTGCCATATATGCTATGTCCTTCATGTTAAATGCGGAGAAGCCAAACCTGCACAGTAGAAAGTGAAGTAGAAGGCCTGTGGCCCAGTTCTTGGTCCTGAATCGTGCTGATGGGCATGTCGAACTCACCAGGCCCACTCAGACGATAGCAAACCCTCCATTTCACTTCGGTCTTGTCTAAAAGACCAAACTACTGAACTGGGAGGCCATGGTTTTCAGCTACTTTCGCCATCTTATAACCAATGTTGCAGCATTGATCTGAGCCATCTGAGTCAAATTCACAGTGAAGGAGGAAGAGAATACCAGATGAGCCCTGTAGTGGCCCATTCCCATACATGGCAAACACAAGACCTCACACTCTGGGGACCAAATCCCTCCAACATGGAGGAGCATTAGCCTCAAATGAGTTCTCTTCATCTCTTGTTTCTTCCTGCCTACCAACACCTCTTGCTGTGGGCCTTGTATGGACAATCTGTGTATCTTTAGGGGCCAGTTCATGAATAATAGATCCAAATACCTCATAGCTCTTCCGAGAAATAAATAAATGTTTTGTTTTGCTTAGTGGTCAGGAGCGGAGATTATTATTTGTTTGAAACGGATAGTGAAGAGGAGGAAGAGGAAGAACTGAAAAAGGAAGAGGAAGAGCCACCAAGAAGGTCAGCATTCCAGGTAATGATGGGATCGGGGAAATAATGACGTCAGAAGGCTCTTTCTTATCGGCAGAGCTCAACTGCAGGTCTAGGCTTCTTCTACTCTATTCCTCTGAGCTCTGGATCCCAGAAGCTTATAATTTACATCGGAACCTGTCAACTTCTAATGAACCTGCAATGCTGCTTGCTTGCAGCATTGTCATGCAAGAACAAAGTTTAGGTCAGGTCTTCATTCCCTTGCACCAAAACCATTTCTGATGCTGTAAGCGAAAAATAAAGCTTCCTCGGGTGAACTTTATTTTCTTGTTGCAAGGAGGAGGTGAAGAAGACTTCTTTTCTCTGGCCTTGCTTTGGGTTGCTTGAACGGTTTATCTTGCAGTAGGTGAAATAGCTGACCAGGAAAATGAAATACTTGCTTCGTGACGAAACAAAATCATCGTTTAAATGTTGCTTCACAATTTGGAAATCAGCTTCATTGGTATTTGTAAAGAATTGAGAATTTATTTAATAATAATATCTAGCACAGCTCTGTTTTTTTTTTTTTCCAGATTAACTACCTCTCTTTTTCAGAACCTGCCATATTCTCAGCACTTCAGCTCACCAGCCTAATAACAATGGCACCAATGCTGGATAAGATGAGGCTTTGTCATTAGAGTGATATGTGGGATGGAAACTTAGTGTATATTTTATAAGCTCATATGTTAGGCTACAAGACACATGGAGTGGCATCCACCCAGCTGCATGATTGGGGCCTGGGAATACTTTGTGCTTGTGTTAAATCATTGTCACTTTGCTGGTCAGGCTTTCTCAAGCTGGCTGGTCACATCCATTGCTGAACCCCAGTGAGAATGAAGAACTAAACTATACATGGTGACACCTCCTTACCAGCTCCATTGCTACCTGTGTATGTTTCTTGATCAGTGTGTCTGGGCGCATGTGTGTGGCTGGCTGCCTTGTCAAAAATACTAATGACTTAACCTGTTTATTTTTTTTCTAATGAGGTATGCATTCTAACCATCACTCTTCCCACAGCAAAGGAGAGAGCTTGACCATCGTCACAATTTTTTTATGGATGACATGCCATGATTGGATCTTTTTTTATTCCTAAGTTATGAGCAGAGCACATTTTATTCTACCTTCCCTGATTGGCACGTTTTAACCTAGTTGATATGATTATAGAGATAAAATCATACTGACATGACATCATATATGAATTTTTTTTTCTACTAATTACTCTTGCTTTGTCCTTCTTTGTAGAGAGCTATTGGGAAGTTTGCATCAGCCATTTTAGCCTTGCCAAAGTCTGTCATTAAACTTCCCAAAACTATTCTTCAGTATTTAATCAGAGCTGCAAAGGTATTTGATGTTTTACTGATGTGTAGTGTGTGACTTTCGCTCTGTAGAATTTTAGAGAAACATGTCCCCATTGCCCTGCATCTGCATTTTCCCTGCTCTATAGATCGTACAAGAGAGGAATTAAAAGAATTTAAGATTGGGCAAAATTTTCCAAAAGTCATTCTTAGAAGCCAGATTTCTTATTATTTGACTCTTGTTTTTAAGTTGACACGCGAGACTATCGACAAATAGAAAGAGAAAATGCAGATACGTGTATACTTTCTGTCCTTTCCATACTTTTGCCTAAGTCACATTTTATTTGAAAGGGTCACATCCAATTGCATGTGTCAGTTTTGATGAATAAAAAGCATAATAACTTTTCTCAGAAAGCTGGTAAATTTCTGGATAAGCGAATCAAAGACTCATTCTACCCCATCTCTTTTTCGACTTCCTTTTAGTCTCCTTCTCAACTGGATCTCCCCTTCCATTTACTATTGTGAATTCAGTAAAGCTCACTCTAGACTGTTCTTCTGCCTTATGCAGTCTGCTTAGCTCCCAAGTACCACGTGGCCAGTGATCACATTTTGGAATAAATGGCTAAAAACTTATTTGTTGATTAATTTAGTGCACAAGACAAATTATTCGGCTAGCCGGGCTATCGTCAACCCATTGTTGAAAATCATAAATAATGAATAGCTATGTGTTGTATAAAAAGCTCTTTCTCTTGAACTCTACCTGGTACAAGGCACCTAATTCTTGGGTCTTTAAGTTCCTCAAACAGATGGTTTGGAGAGTAGAGATCAACCAGTACTTCTCAAATTTTACCTGCAGGTCTTATTTAAATTCAGATTCTGATCCAGCAGGTCTGGCATGGGGGCCTGAAGTTCTGCATTTCTCTCAAGCTCCCAGGTGAAGCGCATCTGCTGGGAGACATCCTGGTTCCTTCCATTTGTAAAATGCCAGAGTTTTAGCCTACTTTTCACTGCTGCTGCTTCCCAAGGGTTCTTCTCTTTTCTTTTCTTTTCTTTTTTCCTTTTTTGAACTACCATGTGAGTCTCTACAGTTCCTACTTAAGAATTTGTTTAAATGAAAGGTTACAAAGTAACTACCCCCCATCTTACTTTTTTTTAAAAAAATCATCTCCTGACATACAGCATAAAGAAGCTTCTGGATCACATCTGAATTGAAGGACATGTTATGACGTTTAACCAATTTCAGTTAGGGATAGCCTCTTAAATGAAATTCTCCCCTATTTTTTTTAAAAAAGCATTTTTGAACAGTAAATGTTCAGTAAAATGAATCCCATTTCTCCCCTAATCGATAAGATAAAGTCAACTCTTGGGAACCCATACTAGTGGCAGCAGCAGTTTGGAACATCCAAAGGTCATTTATATACACTTCCCTGCATTTTTCTACTTATGGTTAGTGTGGTATATGTCTGAGGGAGACCCATCAAGTCAGATGAAAGCTACAGCTACAAAGTAAGAATTGGAAGGTTTCAGCAAGGAACTTCAGGTTCTTGACTCAATAAGAATTGAGAAGTTTCCTCTTCCTTCTTTATCAAAGTTTGCTGGACTGAGGCTATACTGACCCTCCATCGAATGTTCCTGAAACTGTTAAGTGTTTGTATTTCAAACAACAACATTAAGATAATTTATTTACAAATAAGGACTTATCTTCTGGCTCCTTCCACCTCCCTCCTTTCCCTTTTATTTATGTTACCTAAGTTCTCATCTCAATGAGAAAAAAATCATAGGCTTTATCATTTAGGTATCATAAATGGAACCAGGGATTCACCTTTACACTTCACAATTTGAATGGTACCTGCCCTTTCTACAAGACTTCTACAATTTCATCCTTAACATCCCCTTCCCTTTCTCCTTTCTTTCCTTCCTAGTTTCATTTTTCTTCAGATTAAAAGAGTTCCTTCCACTTCTGCTTATTCACAAACCCTAAATTACTTTTTATTTTCTACATTTGGAATTTTTGCATTATCTAAAAGCAATATTATAACAACTTTTTTTTTTTAATGGAAATGTCACCATATGTTGCTCTTAAGCCTGGAGATGTCTTAAGTTTAATAGTGCACGTTCTTTTAAAAGAACTAATATTGTACAAAAGCAAGTTTGCTTGATACTAAACCAATCCTCAGGAATATTCTTAATAAAATTCCCAGTTAATATGCTCACTAAACATCAACTGAAGATTCCTTTATTTGGTCTTTCTTCAAATCTACATTTGTCTGTCATTTTTAAAAATATCTTTTTCATGTAAACCAGGACCTTTTTTTTTTTTGTCTCCTGGATTTCTTATTCAGAAATAATGTTGTATTTGTGTTAATCACCCCGAAGATTCAGATCTCTACCAGTGGAAAAAATGTTCTTCCTTAGTACCCTATCCCCCTCACACTTCCACATTGGACAAGTTGAATTCCTCTCCATTTTCTGCTGTCATCACTATGCCAATGGTTTGCTTATGCTGTTTTTCAAAGAAGTCAGAAACCTGGGAATAATATAGAATAAAATAAGGCACCCGGGTTTGTAAAAAGCCCCCACAAAGAGTTCCTGTAGCATTATCATACCAAAGGAAAGGCCAGCTTCCCTGAGACCAGGTGGGTCTGTGGGTGCATGAGCGCATGCTTGCTTGGCTTCGTGGGTAGAGCTGGCTGAACTCTGTATTGAGGTTTTCTTTCTACTCTCTGCATGATTTAGGAGACTGTGGGTGGGCAGCCTGTTCCAAGTTGCCCCACCGTGGTCGCTCGTTATAATATGATATTAACTGCAACGATTTTCAGCTCTTGAATGAAAATGACAAAAGCCACCGAAAGCACCACAGTTTTCCTTCCATACTATCCTGAAATAACTCCTTAACCCTTTCAGTCGCCACCAGTGCTCACTTTCTTGAATTGTTGGAAGAAACCATAAAAAGATCACGTGATTTTTTTTTTCCCTCTCAAATTCGTAATCCATCTGCACAGCCCTTTCTCTAGTTGCTGGTGATACTCAGCTGTTATTCGAGGGGAGAGGGTCAAATGTGCAAAAGAATTTCCCAAAGACAACAAGGCTATTGGGGATGTTTTGCTTTTTGACTCAAAGTTTATTTGGGATGAGATAAAAAGTACTCTAATAGTACTTTGTGTGGCTTCATGCTTATTCTTATTGTCTGTGATGCAAAAGAATCTGTCACTAAGTATCACAGGCAGTGAGAATGAAGCAGCTAAGGTCACATCACAATTAAGTAAGTGGCAGTGGATAATATTTGGATATTTGGAAGAAATGGTTGTTTGATTATACCCAGAGTTTATCTCCTGATTATCAATGGTACCAAGTGAGGTATATTCCTATAACATCACACTTTCACATTTTATTTCATGATAATGAAAATAACCCAGGTCAGCACAACATAATGAGGTGGGAAAGGGATGTTTCATTTGTGATGGGAAAATAAGAAAAATGTCCCAATGTCAGGAAGTGTACCCTTGTACAGTTTCAAGTGTAGGTCCCTTTTCTCATCAGTACAAATTATTACAGAGCCAGAAAATAATTGAACTCACTCTCTTCAGTTTGTTTATCAAGCCTGGATTACTGATCCTAAAACAGCTCTCCGGCAGAGACGCAAAGAGAAAAAAAAGTCTACAAGAGAAGAACAGAAACGAAGGAGAAAGGGATCCGGGGAAGGTGAGTATTGTTGGGTATAACATTTGATAGCCAGTGCTTCCTGCTTCTGTGGTCCTAAATCCAAAGGAAGAATTGGAGAGGACAGAAGCTTGGTAGGGGTAAAATTCTTAAATTCTAAAGAGAAAAAAAAAAAATGTTGCTTGCCCTTCATTGGTCTTATCTGACACTTGAAATGCAATAAAACATGAATTTAAGCTGAGATACATATTATAGAATGGGAAGCAAAGAGGCAGGCAAGATAAACCCAAAGAGAGTAAAAGGAAAAAAATTAATTTTTAAGTGGAAATTAAGGAATAGAAAAGAAATAAAATACAAGATCTGATCTTAAATTTAAAGTTGTTCTTGGACAAAGCCAATAAGAAAAACAAACCTTTGGCAATTTTTAAAAATTATTTATTTATTTATTTATTTATTTATTTATTTATTTATTTAGGATACATCGATTTACATAAATGTTACACAGAAATTTTAAGAGTACCCATATGCCCCACCTCCCACAACTTCCCACATATACATCCTTCATCAGTGTGGCACATCACCTCTAATAGATATACACGTTTTGGGGCTTTGCCACCAAGCATGGACAACCCTTTGGCAATTTTGAGCAACAAAAAAAGGGAAAGTGCAATTAAACAATAATCAGGAACAAAAAAAATTGGAGTATAACTACAAATATGGATGGAGTTTATATAAGAGTTTATAAATTTTAAATTAAGAGTTTATAAGTTGTAAGAGAATGCCGTATTCAATGTTACACCAATACATTTGAAAATATAATACAAACACTTTCTAAAGGAAAAGAAAATTCCAAACTGAAAAAAAAAAACAAAAACACAGAAAGCAAAGTTAAAGTACAAGTGGAAATCTAGAAAAATATTTTCATCATATGTATCAGGTTAAAGATTAGTATTCTGGATAGATAAAGAAGTCCAAAAAATAAGACAAAGAAATATTCAACCCAATAGATGAAAGGTTATGAAAAGGCAATTCAGAGACCAGAAAATAGAAATGACCAACAAGGACTCAGCCTCACAATATGGGGAACAAAAATTAAATGTTTTGACATACCATTTATGTTAACCTCTCAGAGTAGCAAAATCCTACTTATTTGATAACATCAGTTGGTTGGGAGCTCATGGGAAAATAAGTGATCTACAGGTGGCATTTTCGAGTAGTAAATCTACTTTGGGGTCAGTATGTCAATAATTTGTTAATAAATGTTTCACAAGAATGCAAAGTATTTCTGGTGGGGTGATGTGTGGGAGCCCTGTATGATGTTATACATGTTTGTTTTATAAGTTCACAGTGTTTACTGAACACTTAGAGTTTATGTATGTTCATGTATGAATTATATACTTCAATAAATTGTTTTTAAAAAATTCAAATGAATGTATCCTACTACAGATCAATTCTACTTCTAGGGGTGGCTTAGCCTGAAGCAACATTTGTACATGTGCACAAGGGCATATTACTTGGAATATTCATCAAGCCTTCCAATGAAATATTGGAAATATCCTAAATGCCCATATAAAGAGCACAAGTCAAATGAATTATGTTACCAGCATATGCTGGAATGCTTTTCTTTTTGTTAAATATTAAATTGTTCCTTTTTCTACCAAACTTAAATGCTACTTTTGTCAATATTAAGCTCCCATTTATTTGTAAGTATGTTTCTGGACTCAGTATTCTGATCCACCATACAGTTGTCTAGTTCTGGGCCAATACTATTATTTTTTGTGTTTATTGTGGTAACATATAGACAAGATAGCATTTTCCATTCTAATGACTTTCATGTATACAATTCAGTGATGTTAATTACATTCATAATGTGCCATATATTTTTGTTTTATTTTGTTTTTGTTTTGTTTTTCGTTTTGTTTTGTTACTGAACTAAATCACTCATACATAAACATACATAAACAATAAGTGTATAGTAATGGTTGTGAACTTATCAAAAAAAACATATGTAACATCATACAGTTCTCATACCTCATCCTACCATCAATACCTTGCATTGTTGTGAAACATTTGAAACTAATGATTAAAGATCATCCTCAAAATATTACTACTAACCTAAGTATTTTTCCCTCTACCTACCCTATTGTTATTATTATTTTTATATTATTTTTACATGAACATACATAAAGGCTAGTGTATAGTAAAAGTTGTGAACTTACAAGGCAAACATGCATAAGATCATACAGGGGTACCATACATCAACCCACCACCAACACCTTCCATTGGTGTGAGACATTTGTTACAAATTATGAAAGAATATTGTCAAAATCTTACTACTAACTATAGTCCTTATCTTACATTTGGTATATTTTCCCCCCAACACACCCTATTATTATTTTTTAAATATATTTTTATGACAGAAGTTGCAAACTTACAAATCAATCATCCACGTGTGCAGAATTTCCTCTATCAACACACTATACTATGGGGGAACATTTGTTACAGATTATGAGATAATATCATCACATTGTTACCAGGTCCACATTGTACATTTGGCACACTTTTTTAATACTCTCCCATAATCAATACATTACATCTTTGGCATTGATGCATGAATATTACATTATTACTGTTAACCACAGTCCATAGGTCACTCCAGTTGTATTTTCCCCATGCTTCTCCACATTCACACCTCCCTGCAATAGTAATGTACATCTCCTCTAGCTCACAAAGGACACTCTTGCATCTGTACCATCAACCACAATTCTCATCCACCTCTGGGTTTACTGTGCTATTCAATCCCTAGGTTATTCTCTAGCTTTCTGTCAATTGGTATTTGCATCCGTAGACTACCATTTTCAGCCACATTCCCATTTATAAACCAGCTGTTGCTGTCACTATAATGTGTTACCATCAACTCTGTACATTTCCACACTTTTACAGTAAAGTTAATTAAAACTTTTACATACATTAAACATCAGCAATCCATCTCGGTCCTCCTCTTATCTTCTTTAAGAATCTACCACCTACCACCAGGTCCTGAAGATGTTTTCCTACATTTTCTTTTAGAAGCTTTAAGGTTCTTGCTTTTATACTTAGGTTTTTGATCCATTTTGAGTTAATTTTTTATAAGGTGTGAGATAGGGGTCCTCTTTCCTTCTTTTGGCTATGGATATCCAGTTCTCTCAGCAACATTTGTTGAATGAACTGTTCTGCCCAAGCTGGGTGGGTTTGACAGGCTAGTCAAAAATCACTTGACCATAGATGTGAGGGTCTGTTTCTGAACCATCAGTTTGGTTCCATTGGTCTATGTGTCTGTCTTTATGCCAGTACCGAGCTGTTGTTGTTTTTTTTTTACCACTGTAGCTAGGTAATATGATTTAAAGTCTGGAAATAGAGACCTCTGACTTTACATTTCATTTTTAAGATGTTTCTGGCTATTCAGGACCGCTTACCCTTCCAAATAAATTTAATAATCATGTTTTCTATTTATTTTAAAAATGCTGGTGGAATTATTTTCAGGATTGCATTGAATCTATGTATCAATTTGAGTAGAATTGAGCTCTTACTGATATTTAGTCTTCCAATCCGTGAGCATGGAATGTTCCTCCAATTATTTAGGTCTTTTTTTAAATTATTTCTTTTAATGAGTTGTAGTTTTCTGAATGTAAATGCTTTACCTTCTTGGTTAAGTTTATTCCTGAATATTTGGATTTTATCTGTCATATTTTATTTTCACCACTATTTTGACACTTTTAGTTACTTTTTTTTGATATAGTCTTCATTTGTAGACTCTCTTCCAGGCATCTCTCTACTGTCTTTTCTTTTCAGGCTGTAGCACAGCCTTTAATATTTCCTGCAAAGCCAGTCTCTTGGTTTCAAACTCTCTCAGTTTCTGTTTATCTGTGAATATTCTAAACTCGCCCTCCTTTTTGAAAGACAGTCTTGCTGTATATAAGATTCTTGGCTGGCAGTTTTTCTCTTGCAGTATCTTAAATATATCAGACCACTGTCTTCTTGCCTCCATGGTTTCTGATGAGAAATCAGCACTTAATCTTATTGGGTATCCTTTATTCATTTTGCATTGCTTTTTTCTTGCTGCTCTCAGAATTCTCTCTGTCTTCGTCATTTGCCATTATGATTTGTATGTGTCTCAGAGTTGGTCTATTAGGATTGATTTGGATGAGAGTATGTTATGCTCCTTGGACATCGTTATCTATGTCCTTCAATAGGGTTGGGAAATTTCCTGTCATTATTTCTTCAAATATTCCTTCTGCTCCTTTTCCCTTCTCTTCTCCTTCTGGGACACCCATGACATGTATGTTTGCGTGTCTCTTACTGTCATTTAGTTCCCTGAGAACTTTTTCAATTTTTTCAATTCTTTTCTTCATCTGTTCTTTTATATGTGTTCTTTTAGGGGCCTTTTCT
>PVKH010003672.1:0-24546 GCA_004027955.1 Chaetophractus vellerosus
AGCTCAGTGCTGAGTTTCCTGTGGAATTTATTTCTGGTATACAAGAGGAGTAAGAGGTTGAATATACAAATAGACAATGATCAGAACATATTTCACCAAAAAACTATGACCCACAACTTCTGCAGCAACCAGCCCATGAAGCTAAATCACAACCTTTGCAGTAATTGTCTCAGAACAGCCCTTGCTTCTAATTCAGGACCTATCCAGAGAAAGCCTACTATATTCCCCTGACTGAGCACCTAAGATGTAGTGCTTCTAGTTAGCTTCGCCATGCCAGTAACATCCTACCAGAGCATGCTTGAATCTGTCTATTTTTTTTCAGCCAAACTTTTCCACTAACCTGGCAGTCTTCGATTCTCTGATAAATCCAAGTGAAGGTGTTCACTCCCTTGTTAGAGTGAGCTGTGGTCTTTGCTTATTTTCTCAGAAACAAATGAACCTAAGACATCGAGTGCTTTGACAATGTGCACACTCTGCTCGTGCTTGTCCCGTAACCCACTCCACTACACTTAGTATCTCCATTGCTTCAAATTCTGCTCATACTATATCAAATTTTGGAGTAAATTAATACATACTTTTTGGAAATACCAACTTCCCCATTTAAAAATTCTGCGTGGGGGCCGGCTAGATAGCTCAGTGGTATACCATATGGGAGGCCCGGGTTTGGTTCCCGGGGACCTCTCCGAGTGGGCAGACGGCCTTGAGAAGGCAAGCCGCCATGGGCGGGGCAAAGTCACCATGGGCAAGGCAAAAAGCAGCCACAGGCAGGGCGGAGCTCCCACGGGCATGGCAAAGTCACCCATGAAACACGGAGCTGCCGCCTGTGAAGCACGGAAGCCAGGCAGCCCGCAAAACATGGAGCACTGCTGCCCACAAAAAATGGAGTGGAGCCGCCCATGAAAACAGAATGGAGCCACCCACGAACGGAGCGAGCCACCTCCGCGGAGGGCCAACTCGGAGTGTCACCACAAAGATGGAGGGAGACAAGAAGCAGACATAGAAAAACACAGAAGAATGGACACACAGCAAGAGCAAGCAGAAAGGGGGGGCAGGATATGTAACAAAAAAAAAATTCTGCATGCAGGAAAAAATGAGGAGAGTATCTACCAAATAAAATCCAGGTGACTTCTTCACCTCAGTTCTTAACACATCAGATTTAGAGATTCTCTTTATATATGCATGTAGTCCAAGATCCACCATACCCCATGACCTTCCACCACCTTTCCAGAAATTATTTTGGAATCTACAGTGAAGGATTCCTATATACTCAGATGTAAATAAACCAATAATATAACTTTGAACAGTGATTCAATTGGTAATTTTGATAATGATGGGACTAATGATATTAGAACAGAGGTTGACAAACTTTTTCTCTGAAGGGCCATAGAGTGGATATTTTAAGTTTTGCAGGCCATATGGCTGATGTGGCAACTACTAAATTGCTGAACACTCTCTACCCAAATATCACAAACACAATCTGTTGAAAGTCAAGGCTGACTTTATTGCTTATCTCAGTGAGGGAGAAAGCCACCTCCCCAAAGTTTTGGCAATGTCTCACTTGGGGGTAGGTAAGGTCAGAATTTATTAAGAATTGGATGTTTTATTTATAGCATGCCTTTCAAAGCAAAGACTTGATGAAGACTGGGTAAAGATTACAATATAACCGTCCACAATTAGTGTAAATAGCAGGGTTAGGATATTGAGGTGAATGACTCAAAGACAAACTGTTTGTTAATATTTTCCAATGTATTCCTATTCCCAGTGTCCAAAGAGCGGTAGACAGTTTTGGTTGTGAGTATTCTGCCATGGAAATGCAAAAGCAATTATAGAAAAATCTCTGTGTGTGGATATACTGAAATTTGAATTTCATATAATTTTCACAAGTTACAAATTAGCACTCATCATTTTATTATTTTCAACCTCTTAAATATAAAAATGCATTTTTAATTTTTCTTTAGATTATTTGAGAGCATTCTTTTGATTATTTGAGAGAAAATGTTTTGATTCTTGATTATCGGAGAGGAGAAGTTGGCTGATCTTTTGATTGGAGGGGAAGGGAGCTTGCATTTTTTTAGATTTATATTGTTTTAGCCAATCATTTTCAAGCACTATAAATATGGGATAGCTTAGAGTTTCTTGCTCAACTTGGTGCTTCTCAGAACATACATGTAGTTTAAATTTGCATCTATGAGAGTGTAGGCTTCTAATTATAAATTCCTAAGGGAGCTATTTATTTTGTAAACTGGAATAGATCTTGCGAAAAGCTCATGTCTAATATTTATGTGGCTGGAGATCTCTGCCTGTGGCCCACACTGCACTTCTATTACATACCAAGAAGCATCTTGCACACAATCAAAGACATATGTCCCAAACTCCACATACTCCACACCACCCACAAGCCTGGCAAATAACCAGCCACCCCTTGTCAAAACCTCAGACTTAGTGGCATATACTGGTAGTTTTTTCTATGCTGAGAGGATGAAAAGTGGGGAAGAGGCTTATGAAAAGACCTAATTTCTGTCTTTGGGCTGTTTGAGCAGGGAATTCTGGAGTCCCCATACCCAGAACACGCTGTGGCATGAATTCTGAGGAGTTTGCTCCCCTAGCCATGTGAGCCCCTTGCCCATGGGGCAAGGAGCCCTAAAAGCCTGGGTCCAGTACAGAGACCAGTGGTGTGAACACAGCGCTGGCAGGCAATGACAATTTACCATGCTGTCTCCTCTCACATGCCTTCCACCCAGAGTGTAGCATTTGATGATCCTGACTCTGTGCAGTGCACAATCCCACAGTGAGTGGAACCTAAGCCAATGCATTTCCCCTCTCTTCAACGTCTGCAACTGAAACACAAGGCTCAAAATTTCTGATACTGGTGAATGTTCCTCGGGTTTCAATACTCAGCTAACAATGTTGTGTCAGTCATTTGTTAATTTTGGCATCCACGGAATCCTTTTTCTTCCCCCATGTTTTTTTTTTTTGGTTTCTAGCTATGCAGCTGATGAAATGTTTATTGTCTGTTCAGAATATGTCGATGTATTTTAGAGGGAAGTTTTTAATTTTATATTTTCCATAATAGCAAGTCCATCAAATAGCTGAAATTGGAAATCTCAATTTCCTGTTCAAATTAGCTTTGGTATTCTTATTATGAAATGTATAGAACCTTTCTTTTGTTGTGTACTTATTTTGCATTTTATTTCTCATCTGATTTTCATCTTCCGAGACAATTTTGAAGGAAAAGTAATAACTGCTCTAACTCAACAGTTTCATCTTTGTTTGGCAGGAGATTATTTTTAATATTGATTGCATTTCTAAATAATTAAATACAATAACTTATTTTCATATCTTCCATGTCTTGTTTTAGTTTAATAATATTCATCGTCAGTGTCTTCAGCCTAGGCATGTCTTCCTACAGGAGGAAATTAGAATGTAGTATATTTTTATAAGTATAAAATTGGCTCTATTATAATTTCTACTTCACAAGGATTGTTTAATTTTTTTCCAAAAAGATTGAAATTCTAAGTTTGCCTGGTTGTGCGGCAAAGATAATTATACCAAGAAAATATTGCTCAGGAAAAAATAGCTTTAAAATAACTCCCAGTTAACATAGTTTTATGTCTCTATTTCACAGCAAGGAACTCTTTTCATGTTAGGATTTGTAGTGATTATATGAAAGCATGTGAATTTCACTGGTATAAAAATTCATTTGTGTTCATAGTGAAAAATAAGATGTGCTTTATAAAATGTGTGGAAATATATTGTTATATGTATATATAGAAACTTCTTGCAGGCACCCTATATTCTTAAAATATACACATTTTTTAAATGGAACAAAAGTCAAACAAGCTTGCAGTCAAGGTGAAATGAATTGAATATTTATTTTAGTAATCGGTATTTAAATTTTAGATATAAAATTTAAAATACAGTCAAATGAACCAGAGTTTGAGGGGGAAATTTTAAAAATATAACAAGTTATTGCATCATTGACTACTTTGACATCTTAATAAAGACTTAATAGTAGAGGGAAAAAGGATGTATGGTTTAGAGAGACCTGTATTCTGTCATTTATTCTGCCATTACATTACTTGAAAATTAGTAAGTACTTAAAATATAAGGCAACAAATGGAAAGCTTAAGCAGAATGCTTTGTTTTTTTTATTATAAAATTGATTTTTATGTGGTTTGCAATTAGGGAAATGGTCACAGCTAATTGTAGCCAATCACCTAATCATATATGAATTCCTTTTATTGAAATATATTTGATTGTGGACCTGATAATATAGTCATATTTGAGTAATATTTCAGCAGTAAATAACTACATAGTTATAAATTCTCCCTGTTTTTAGCACCATCAACAAGACAATTTTGAACCAATCTTTCTTCATCATTTCAGGTTTTCTGCTGTGTTCTATAGGGCCCAATAACAAAAATCTGCACATTCTATTTGGTTCCTTGCCATTGTACCATTAGTCTCATCATCTCACTGCCTATGTTACACACCTCTCCATGCTCCTCATTCCCCATTTATAGGAAACTTTTCTCTATTACCAAATCACTTTAAGATATATTTTAATTGTCAATTAGTAACAAAATAGCTACTATTTGAGGGAAAGAGCACTTTCTCAAAATGATTTTTATTGTCGATGAAAAGACAATGGCTATGTAAATTTTGGTGCCAACCAGGATTATGATGGTTATAATAGAAAGAGCAACTTCTTTTCCCTATGCATCAAATGCTGAGATATAGCAGCCAACTACCTTCTTCCAGACAAGAACAGGGAGAAGAAGGAAGCATAGGAGAATAGCAAGAAGCTTAGAGATAAGTTTCTAGAGTAATATTAAGAGTTGTGTTGCATTGGAGCTACTATATTCAAGAAGGAATTTAACAACTACTTTTTTCTGGTTTTACTGTTTGCCAGTGTAGTGCAATATAAACATATACTGATGAAATGCAATATCTAATAAAGTAAAAACATATCATATATTCATACTTATATAATATCTATTTAGACACTTTCAAGTTAAGATCCTTAAGTCAATTCACTATTCAACTAGGTTCACATTTGAAGATAGCTCATTTCAAACCATTTCAGAATTAATACTATATGGAAGAAAGAGGCGAGGGAAAGCATCACACTTAGAATTGACTAATTTCAATTTCTGAAAACTTTGTATCTTAATGATACTTCTACTGTTGCCTATTGCTGATCTATGCTATCCAAATCTTTTTTGATCCCTGAGATGAGAGGAATGGAATAACAGGAAAAGGAACTACTGTGAAGAGCAGTAGAAGAAACACTTGACTATGATGCATCCATGGAAAATATGGTGCATATAGACATCAGCTCTGTGTTTTGTTTTGTTTTGTTTTGTTTGTTTGATTGATTGTATCAGGTATATGAGTTATAGTTTTTGGAGAGGCTTTTTTTTTTTTCTAACTGGTGCTATAGGGGCTAAGGCCTCATATTATGATGAGTAAATAATAGAAGATTTTCTTGTAGATAATATTTCCTATTTAGATTTTTTGAAATCTAAAAAAAATCATTATATTGACTACCATATCTGTGCATTTCTCTATATTCATATGCACACATATTAGAGTATTTTAACTATGTAATGGTTATTGCTAAAATTAAACATCAAATATTTACCAATGCATCTATAATTAAGTAACTATGTCCAATACTAATAGAAAGGAATGAGGTGGGACAATGTTTTCTGGAATAATTTTAGCAAGACAGCAAAACAGTTCTTGGGATGATCATTATAACTTTACATGAACGTCATCATAATTTTAGTCACAAACTGTTGCTATTTAAACTTTGTTTTTCTAGCAAAAGATTGGTTTATGTCTAATTTAATCTTATAGGGACAAAAAATGGAAAGAGATCATTTGGAATACACTGATAATTTGAATGAAGCCAAAAAGTTAATGAATTGTTTATATGAGATTATGCAATCGCATGCTTACTTTATATTCAGCCAGGCACATAGTGATTACCATCAGAATTACTTTTTTTTTAACAAAATGATCACATGATGATATGAGTGAACCATATTATAAATTATCTTACTGTATTTTACCTGTTACAATTTTCTCTTATATACTTTATTTTCCAAAAACTTCTGTAGATTCTAATAAATTAGCTCAATAGATAGAGCTCATGGGCAATGAAGGATACTCTGAACATAGTTTCATAAATATATGTAACCAAAAGTACTAAATAAACCAGCCATCAGACGTCTGGAGAGAAGCAGATGATGAATCTATTATTAAAAGGCTGAAATATAATAATGCCTTAAAAAGATGAAATAATACTCTTTTTATAATCTCTGGTGCACATGTATTAAATCAAGTAAATATTGTGATCCACTTTCCTTGGAAAATATTTTTAGATTAATTCTATTTTTTTCATGGAGCTTGAAAATACAGTTCAAGCTTTGAGAAGATTATGTTTCCTGGGTACATTAACTTGTTTATTTTTATTTTATATTTCTTGCTGAACATATTTTTGCAGAATTCCCTCTCCCTTATGGTCTAATATAAACAAGTTTTCTTATTCCTTTGGATAAACTTATGCTTATGGGATCTTACTTCAGGGGAACAATAAAAGTTTGCCATTTACTTTTTAATCCTCCAGAGATATCTTAGAAACTACAAAGAGTAAATTATAAAATGAACCATTCCAGTTCATGGAAACATAATTTTATATACTTCCTATATGTTTTCAGAAAGATTTTCCTTCAGCATACTTTTCACCTATGGGGTCACAAATTTGTTCAGAAAAGTACCAAAGCATATATTAACTTTAATAGAATCATTGATCCAAGAATATGCACAGTACAGAAAAATATAATTATAAAATAGACTTAAATAGACTATATTGGATGATTCACCAGTGTTATAGGTTTAATCTCATACACCACATAGGCATGTTCAAGTTCCAACCCCTGGTCTTGTCTATGTGAATGCATTTGAAAATAGGATCTTTGAAGATATTATTAAGATGAGGGCAGGAGTGGCTGTAGCTCAGTAGTTGAGCACATGCTCCTCATGTAGGATGTCCCAGGTTCAATTCCTGATACCTCCTAAAGAAAAAAAAGAGAGAGACCAAAGTGAATGAGCATGAGTCATAATCCAATAAGAATGGAGTCCCTGTAAGCAGAAGAAATTTGGACACAGAATAGGAGTAAATAGGAAAAATAGAAGACAGAAGGAAACAGATGACCATGTGATAGAAGTAAAGATTGATTTATGGGCTGCCATCAAGCCATCACTTGAACACTATAGACTTTGGACAAAGCATGGCCTGGCAGCATCTTGATTTTGGACTTGGAGCCTTCAAAATTGTGAGACAATAAATTGTTGTTTAAATCAACCAGTCTGTGGTATTGATTACAGCAGCCCTAGCAATCTAAGATAACCATAGAATAAATATTTGCTCATTAAATCATTTATCTTTATCTATCTATTTATCTTTCTATCAATCAATCTTATATCTATATCACCGTCTAATATTGCAGCAAATAATTCCTTATATAGTTAGAATGCATTGATATTTTAACATGCTAACTCATATAAGTGGTAAAAATGTATTTTATAGTAATTTTTGTGGTGGCTAAAATTGTTTTGTTGTTGTTATTTGAGGAATAATTTACATACATGAAATGTACAGCTCATAAGAGCATAGCTCTGTGATTTTGTTAATTGTATCTATGAATCTTCACCTGGGTAAAGATACAGAATAAATCCATCATGTGAAAAAGATGACTCAATACCCTTTCCAGAAAATTCTGCCTTCACACCACAGAAGCCACCACTTTTCTGAAATTTTTAACCATGTGTTCATTTTTTCCTTGTTTTAGAACTTCAAATGAATGAATTCCTGAACAATGCTCTATTTTTTTCTGGTCTGGATAGTTTCACCCAACCTAATGTTTTTGAGGTTCACAATGCCATTGTGTGTATTAATAGTTTGATCATTTTTGTTGTTGATTAGTATTCCACCGTGTATATATTCAATAATTTGTTTATTTTTTCTCATTTTGATAAACATTTCAATTATCTCCAGTTTGGGCTATTATTGATAAAATGGAGGCACTCTTCCTTGTACAAGTAATTTTTTTTGCATGTAGATCTGTGCTCATCTGCCTTCGGTAAGGTCCTAGTAGCTAAATTGTTGGGTAACAGAGGTGGGTGTATGTTTAACTTTATAAAAATTTGCCAGACTGATTTCCAAAGAGATTGTGTCATTGTACTCTAACCCCACCAATGCATGGGAATTCCAGTTACTCTTCATACTCAGCAAAGTGCGATGTTGCCAATCTTTTTATAATTTTAGACATTTTAGTGTGCTTCATTGTGGTTTTAATATTATTTCCTTGATGATGTATGATATTGAATACTTTTTAGAAGTACAATATCTATTCAAATCCTTCATCCATTTTTTAAATTGGGTTGTATGTCTTATTAGTATTGGCTTGTGAGTGTGATTTATATATTTTGGATATAAGTCTTTTCTATGATATGTATTTTGTAAATAATTCGTCCTAATTTTTGGTTTGTCTATTAATTTCTTTATTGGATTCTTTTGATGAGTATAAGGTTTTTAATTTTTAGCAAGCCCATTTTATCAATTTTATCTCTTTTCTTTGACAACTTGATGGAAAATCAATTGATGATAAAAGAATGCTTAATTGCTGGATTATTAATTGATTTCCATTGAACTTTTTGCTTATCTTTATACCAAAAGAATACTTTCTTGATTAATATACCTCTCATAATACTTGTGTTAATATTTTTATCAAATTTAGAAAATTAAGCCAGTATCTTAATTTTTTTTTCTGCTCTTTTCTCCCAAACTGCCAAAGTAAATATTGCTTCAAATAGCAGATCTCCTGAGTGCTCTGGAGATATCCAGACACTGTAGGCAGGACAGACAGCTCAGGAGTTTGGTGCCCAGCCAGTGGGCCCTAATTTGGAATGTATACTTCCCAGTGTGACAGAGTTGGACTCAGTTGTGGTTTCCCAACACATGGCTCTTCTGCCCTCCCTATTTGAACCTATAGTTAGTACTAGAGTTGATAGATGTATGTCTAAGAGACTTAAATCTTTGAGCTGTTGATGTGCCAGCTGGGCCCTGAATCTTAACAGAGTTGCATCACCTAATCTCCAGTTCATTGGACTTACCCAGGACAACTAACAAGGAGATGATGATAGACAATGGCCATCCTAAGGAGCAGAGAGTGTCTGTAACTGAAAGCAAGTTAGTCCCATCCATGTGCCCCATGGTATCTAAGCCTCCTCTAAATTAGAAGTGGAGTGACCATCCCAGAATCTTCAGTATTGGGGAATGAACAAAGAACTTGAGTAGACTTACTGATAGTCCTGTTTTCTCTTGATTAATCACTTCACCTATACTTACATTAACTGGTTACTATTGCCCACATTATACTGTTTTTCTGCCATTTAATATTTCTGTGCTTCATCTTATGTATATTTTATACTTCTTCAAATTTATTAATCTTTTCTTCTAGAGATGCTAGGTTGCTGTGAAGCTCATTTTGCTTTTTGTTCCTTTCCCATATTATATTATTCCATACTAGTTATTCCAATTGGTTATGTTTCATATCACTGATTTTTGTAAATGTTTTCCTTTAAATACCTGAATATATTTATAATAACTCTTTTAAACATCTTCTCTGTTGATTTCATTATCTCTGTCATTTAATGTTCCTTTTCTATTGACTGATTTTTGTCTTGATTAAGAGTCAAATATCCTGCTTCTTTGAATGTCTAGTAATTTTGATTGCAGAATGGGCATTATATATATTTTTCCATTACATATTTTATTATTAATACGTCTTAGATTCTTATCCTGTACATTTGCAAAAAGATACTAAAGTCTTGAAAAAAATCTTGACTTAAAATCCTAGAAGAGCTCAGACTGCTTACTGTAAAGTGGTATGTCCAGGGCAGGAGCCAAAGGCCATGAATGGGAGACTGCATGTGTGAGGATTTTCCTTTTCAATGGGCATGGTTGACACCAGCCTCTGGGAAAGAGAAGGACCTAGACACGAACACACTTTGGCTGATGGCTCTAGCAGCCACATAATACTTACTTTGTTGTTCAGGATCAATGCAATCTTGGACACTCCAGGGTTAGGAATGGATGTATGAAAAAAAATCTCTCTTCAGTTTTTCTCTTTAGATTAACATTGTGACCACCACCTTGGCTGAAACTCAATCTATCTTCCCTTTGGTCATCAGGAAGCTGATGTGGGTGAGCTGCTGTTGTCTGGTATCCTCACTCACCATCAGCTCCCCATAGAGGCATATGCCCATGGCCTGATCCTCCTGAATGAATCGCTCTACAGTTTTGTACATTTCTGTGTATTTGTGATTCACAAGGAGTTCAACTGCCAATGGCAAACCTCTGAATCTTCCTGATCGTGGAAGTATGTCCTCTAGAGGCTTTGCAGAGTTCAGGGGTGCAGGGTCTTCTGCTCCAAAAGCCACTCCAAAATCAAGACCAGCTGGTGTGGAATAAGCTGCACAATCAGAGATGTGGGGCCTGAGGGATGCAACTGGTGACCCTACCAAATGCAACCACCAAATGTAAACTTGGTGCCAAATAAAATCTCCTGGTTCTTCTCCCTCCAGCTCATTTCCAGCTCCCTTCTGTAGGGCTTCACCATTTAAAAAAAATTGTTGGATATTGTCATATCTCTTTAAATGATGCTCAGCTTTTTCCAAACAGGTAGTTTATTTACTATTAGATGAATTTAAAGTTTTTGAAAATTGTTTTGAAGCTTTTTATTCAGACCCACTTTTTCTAGCCTTTCTAGAATCATTACTGAATGTTTGGATTAATCAAACCTCTGTCTCCTTTTTGGCTTAAAACTAAAATATTCAGAGTCCTGTGTAGCTGTTAGATTTTCAGCTCATAGTTTCTTGGTGATTTTCTTTTCACTGTAGCTGTCCAGTATTAATCCTTATAGCTTTTTGCCACATACATATGCAGCTTAACATACAAAGACTCAAGGAGAAAATCATTCAGATTTTGGGAGATCCTTCTCTGCATAACTTTTTTTTCTCTTTGTTACCCTGCCCTGCAAATTTCAACTACTATAGTAGCCTTGAACTCCATCTCAGTCTGCACAGCTCAGTAAGACTATGGTGCTCTGCTTGGGCTCCCTCTTTTTGCACAACAGTGAGAGAGCAACCCCAAGCAGAAAAGTAAGCCTCTTCCTTTACCAAGAGATCACAATCAAGTGTTCCTTGTTTCCCAATACCTGTCTTGAGTTGAGTTGAGTATGTTTGATATCTTCATAAAGAGTACCTCAAGTTCCCCTGCTTTCAAAATTTATTTTGGTTCTTATACTCTGATATATTTCACAGCTCTGTGACCATAATCAGTTTTCTTCTTGTTTCCCCTTTCTTCTCCTACTATCTTGAATACAATTTGAGGCAGTAATACTAAAATATCTAAATATCCATGTACAAAATATTCTAAATATAAATTAAAAATCATTGGGAACCGGTTGTAGCTCAATTGGCAGGGCTCCGGTTTACCACATGGGAGGCCCCGGGTTCAGTTCCCAGGGCCTCCTCGAGCAGGCAGACCACCTCCAGAAGGCAAGCTACCACGGGCAGGGCAAGCCCCTGAGGGCAGGACAAGCTGCTGCGGGCAGGGCAAGCACCCATGGGCAGGGCAAGCCGCCGTGAGCAGGCAGATAGCCATGCAGTGACCTGACTTGGTGGGTTGCCGCAGCGGGGGGAGACAAGCATACACAGAAGAACGCAAAAATGAACACAGCAAGAACAAGCAGAAAGGGGAGGATATATAATAAATAAAAAATTAAATTAAATTTTAAAAAATTAAAATCATGATCTAGAGAGCCATGTAAGCTGGACTAAATAATTGGGACCCTTGGAAAGATGAAGAAGGAACAATTTATAGCTACAACTCATTTAAAATTTGGTAATTCATTAAGACAAGGTCTAGATGTATTTTCGTCTTATCTGATATGTAGGGGGAACTAGATAAGCATTATTACAAAAGGCATATTTAAGTAAATGATTTTCCTATATTTTCCTTCCAACAATGAATATGTATAATATATAATATTTATATATAATATTATTTTATGTATGTATTTTATGTATTATTTGTATTTTATATACAAACACCATTTAATTTTATACTTAAGTAACATCAAATATCCAGTCTTTTGAAAGGAAGAATTATAACATTTTTGGCTCAAAGACATTTTAAACCAATAAACTGCAGTGTACTTTGAAAATCCAATGTATTAGAAGACTGAAGCCAAGAAAAGTTAAGTGTGTTGAAGTAGCAAGTGAATTTAATGATCAATTTGCTTGTTAAACTTACAGTTTATTCATTTAATGTGGCCCACTGGTCACTGAACACATCTCTGCTCCAGGCATTTATCTGGAATATGGTGAACCAAGGAAAGTTTACAAGTTCACAAACTAGCTACTTGTAGACATAGGTAGACAGATACACTACCTCCTTGACTCTTCAGATTACGCACTTGCATCTGACCACATATCTAGCTTCCAGTATATTCAACTTGACATTTTAAAACTTTATATATTCTTTACTTACACAAAATATATTTACCCCGTTTCAGAAGTTAAATGTAATGAATTTTGCCCTAGGTTTCAAAAACAAGCACGTGTTTCTAAAATTAGTTACTTCTCTTAATATAACTTTATTAAATAGGTATTTATATAAACTAAATAGATAACTTTTTAAAAGTCATTATGAAGTTTTAAAAGGTCATCATTTTCTATGTATTTTATATTATTATTGATACATTAGACAGTATGTTTAAACTATCTGGGTAAGAATCCTTGCAGCCTTGCTTTTGTAAAATGGAGGAAATCTGTTTGACTTGACTCATATGCAAATTTTAGCTCTACAGTGGTTAGAGGTAAGGATCTTTTTTTTTTTTTTTCGCCTTTTGCACTATTAAACATTGTTCTTTACAAGGACAGAGAAGCAATTAATTAGAATAATTTTATTTTATTTTAGCGATGATTCTCCATATGTTTCTTACCTTCATTGACAACTAATTCAAAAAGTTTTATTTCTGTGTGTTGCTGAAGACTAGAGAGACACTGAATCCCAGTTCATATGACTGCTGGCAAGATTCCTTCTTAATGTTACTTTCCCAACATAAGGTCATAGAGTTGTATGATTTTTCTGTGCAAATGCCTTATTCTTCAGAACACTGAAATGAAAATAAGTCTCTCCCTTTTCAGTTCAATGGGATCAGAATTAAAGACAATAAAATAATTCTAAACAAGCGGATGTGGCTCAAGCAAATGAGCATCCACCTCCCATATGGGAGGTCCCAGGTTCAGTTCCTGTTGATTCCTTAAAAAAAAAAAAACAAAAAAAAAAAACAAGTAAACAAATGAAAGAAGTCAACTCAGGGGAGCTGATATGGCTCAGTGGTTGAGTGCCAGCTTCCCACATATGAGGTCCCAAGTTCAATCCCTGGTCCTGGTACTTCAAAGGAAAAAAAAAAAGGTCCTAAGGTTTCTGGAATTTGTAACCAAAGAAGCTATTAGAAAATATCTTCTGTTACAGAAAACTAGTGGCAACTGTAATATTTTCAACAGAATACCCAAAAACAAACTTTCCCCAAAGTGTAGTTTTTCTTTAGAGACCACACATCAGCTATATTCTCTTTAAAAATTCAGCACATCATTCACTTTTCAGTGTCTCTAGATATCTTATTATCACTGATCCTTTAAAAAACCAGTAATAGAAACAACTTGCCCATTGAGTAAAAATATCTTTCTAAAATTAAGGACTTAAAAAAGTTATAGAGGAAATTATCATGAGATTTGATTTATAGAATTTGAAATGAGTGCTTACTTTAAATTTGTATAGGTAGACGGCAAATTGGATGGAAGCAGGCATAAAGCAAATTGCAACATGCCAAAAAATGAGTTTTTATTTGAAATTGGAAAACAGAAGCAAATTTTATAAATAAAAAAAAAATGCAAAAGATTGAAGCTCAGTTAAATATTTGCAACATAAAATTTAGTTTGAAAATTAGTCTTGTTATCTAATACTCCTGTAGAGATTCAATATCTTCCTAATTCTCTAAGAATTTTAAGGAGACTATATGAAAAAGAATGTGGAATTACATCTGCACTTACTGGATTTATAAATTTGGATACTGCTCTGAGGAAGTGGTGAGCTCTACATTTCAATAGATGGATGAAAGCTATGTAAAAAGTCCCCAATGCAGTATGATTTTGTTTCTTGTTTTTACCTTGCCCTTCTGTTGTTCCATCTGTCAGGAGTGTCAGGTTAATTCCTACTCATTCTTGCAGGCTTACCTAAGCACTCAGCTTTTCTAAAAACCGTTCTCTGACTCTCCAACTTCCTCTCTTTGTTTTCATATCCTTGCTGAAATTCTGATTATTTGTTTACCTCTCAATAGGCAAACTTCCAACAGACTTATAACAATAACAAATACATATAATTGTTCATTCATACTTTAATTCTTCCCAATACTTCATATCTTATTCTTAACTTATCCTCTCATCCTTGTGTTCCCCACCAAGTCAGTGAGGATATTTTACTTCTAAGGTTGCCAAGGACTTACATTTTGACAATTTCAAAATAATATACCTAAATAACAATATTTTTAGAATTCTTAGGAGCATATGATAACGTTAATGCTCTACAATATTTAGTGGTTTCTAGGATACTACATGTTTGAGAAATTTTCCCTGAGAGGCTGAATTTTCCTTTCCTCTTTCCATTCAAGGATGGTCTTCAATTTTCTTCTTTTACTCATTCTCTACCTCAGTGATCTTATCGATTTCCTTTGTTTTAAATATAATTTCAATATTGACTCACATATTTGTATCTCATGTATCATCTCTACTAGGCAGTTATCCAAATGTCCTCTTCTTCATTCCACTCCTAATCTTCCCAATCAATTTCTTTATAAACATTGATCAATGTTTATAAAACATTAATCAATTCTTATAGCTCCACTACTTTAGAACCATCTATAAATTCTCATTGCAGGCCAAATAAAAACCACTTTTGAAGATGGCCTGTTTAACCACACTATGGCTCTTGCTTATCTCTGAATTCATAACTTACCAGTCTATCTGAACAGGTTGACTTTTAGTTCCTTGAAGATAAGCAGTACTTTTCCATGTCATATTTATTTCTTATATGCATTTCCTTTGCCTTGAATTTTTATCCCCTTACTTTTTAAAAAACAAATCAGTTTTATTGATACAATTCATCCAAAGGGTACAATAAATGGCATTTCATATAATCACAAAGTTGTGTGTTCATCACTTCAATCATTATTTGAGCATTTTCATTATTTCAATAATAATAATAATAATAATAATAATAATAATAATAAGCAAAAAAGCACACAAATAAACAAAGAAGAAAATTCCTGACCTCTCAATCTGTTTCCCCTGCTGTACATAGCTGCTATTTCTGGTTATTCCTGCCCAATTATTATTTGTTTATTAAGCAGTTTTTTATTGACATATAGTCACATATCATATGATCTATCCAAAGTGCATAATCAATGGCTGTGGCAATGATTATTTATGAATTCCAAAAAGAGAGATTTTGTTTTTAAACTGGTCTGTTCCTCTGAGTGTGATAACCTTTTGATTGTATTAAATTCAATTGAGATGTCTGATTAAATTATGTTAAGATTAGGGTTTTGATTCAACCATGTCATTAGACTGTGACTCAGTGTTAAGTCCCATTTCCCTTAGTGTGCTGATAAAACAGACTATCACACAAAGAAGAAAAAAGAGAGGAAAAGAGACTGCTCATTAGACATGGCAGAGCCCTGGGATGAGAGATGGGCCTAATAGCCTACAGCTGACCTTGTGACGAGAACAGAGCAGCTAAGCCCAGAAAGAAATAAGCCCTGGGGAGAGAGACAAGCCTTATGCCTGCCTGCAGCGGAGATGGGAAGAAGCTGGGACCACAGAGCCTTAAGACGAAAGAAGGAAGTCTGAACCCTCACAGACATCGCTCACCATTTTGCTTCAACACATGGCCAATGACTTCATGTGAGAAAGTACCTTTTATGGTACCTTGAGTTGGACTGTTTAGGGCCTTGTGACTTTAAGGTTCTACCCCAAATAAATACCTTTTATAAAAGCCAACAGATTTCTGGTACTTTGTATCAGCACCCCTTTGGCTGACTAAAACAATGGCTTTTAGTATAATTCAAATGTTGCACATTCATCATCTCAAAAATTTTAGAAAAATTTCATTAATCCAAAAATAAAGACTCTACATCCATCAGCATTCCTTCCTTAGCCCTACAAAATCACTAATCTAGGGCCCCGCTAGATAGCTCAGTGGATAAAGAGTGCACTGGGGTACCACATGGGAGGCCCCGGGTTCGGTTCCCGGGACCTCTCCGAGCGGGCAGATGGCCTTGAGAAAGGCAAGCCGCCGTGGGCGGGGCAAAAGCCGCCATGGCCAAGGCAAAAAAAAAAAAGCTGCCACGGGCAGGGCGGAGCCCCCACGGGCATGGCAAAGTCACCCTTGAAAAGCGGAGCTGCTGCCTGCAAAACGGAAGCCGGCAGCCCGCAAAAACATGGAGGACTGCTGCCCGCAAAGCATGGAGCGGAGCCACCCGTGAAAAAACGGAATGGAGCCACCCACGAACGGAGCGAGCTGCCTCCCCGGAGGGCCGACTCGGTGCGTAGCCGCAAAAGACGGGGGGAGACAAGAAGCAAACATGAAAAACACAGAAGAATGGACACACAGCAAGAGCAAGCAGAAGGGGGGGGGTATGTAATAAATAAAAATAATAATAATAATAATAATAACAAAATCACTAATCTAATTTCATCTTTATAAATTTATTATATTTACATTTTATATAAATGGAATCATACAATGTGTAGTAATCTGCGTCTTTTCTCCTTCACTTAGTATGGTTTTTTGGTCTAATATTAACATTTTGAAGAATTATCTTATATTATTTCAGCTTCAAAGAAAAATGATCTTACATATGCAATTTTACCCCATTCATATTTCACATTATACATTTGTATTTCACATAATATATTTAGTTTATAATAGGGCAATCATACAGTATTTGTCCTTTTATGCCTGGTTTGCTTCACTCAACATAATGTCCTTCAGGTTCATCCATGTTGTCATATGCTTCACTACTTCATTTCTTCTTAGCACTGCACAATATTCCATCATGTGTATACGCCATAATTTGTTTATCCATTCATCAGTTGGTGGACACCTGGGTTGTTTCCAACTTTTGGTTATTGTGAATAATGCGCCTATGAACATCAGTGTGCAGATATCTATTCATGTCACTGCTCTCAGTTCTTCTGGGTAGCTAACAATGGTATTGCTGTGTCCCATGGCAAGTCTATGTTCAACTTCCTTAGGAACTGACAAACAGTCCTCCGAAGTGGCTATACCATTCTACATTCCCACCAGCAGTTAATAAATGTTCCTGTCTCTCTACATGCAGGGTATGATCAATTGATTTCAAAGTCTGAGAGTCATTCTTTAGATAATGGTTTCTTCTTCTTGGGGCCTCATGGGGGCCCACCCTATCCACAGACTTGCCCAATGGCTGTTTTCTTGGTTCCACCCTCATCAAGCATCTGGGTAGCAAATGAGCTCCAGACCTCACCCCCAGGAACATTGGGGTGATGACCACACTTTCTCCAATCTCTGGGGTACAGCCTCAATCCCTTTAGTACTTTGAGCTGGTGGTAACGTTTTCTCTAATCTCTGGCATACAGACCCAATGCTATCAGAACAGTGAGTTGGTGATCTGGCCTTCCCTAATCTATGGGGAACAGGGTGCACACTTGTCAGAGCAATGGGTGTCAACCTTACTCTCCCCAGCCTATGGTGAACAGTCCCACCCCTCTCAGAGCACTGGGGTGTTCATCCTCTCTGTAGTCTGGTGCAGCAAAACTCTCCCTGAACAGTAGGCTAAAAACTTCTACCTTCTTGACATGCTGGATCAAAATTACACTCTCCATACATTTGGGTGGGGTCCTTCTCTTGGCCCAAGGGGATGTCTTAATTCCAGACCTCAACTTCCATGACTTTCCTCTTAAAGCCATTTTCCCTTCCATCTCTCCCATCCATGTTCATTTTAGTCCAGGCTTACATTGTTTTTCTTTCATACAGATCTCACAAAATTCTTGTTCGTTTAGCATGCAGAAAGCAGGGGTCCAATCCATCAGGCATTATGACTTTCCACAAATCTTTCCTGGATTACTACATTTTCAATCCTGATTTACAGGCTCCAAGTCTAGTTAATTCCTCAAATGGGGCACTATCATCTGGGGGCTTGATTTGTAGAGGCTTGGAATTTCCAGAATCAATTTCTGGTTTCTTTGTGCCCCACTATTCAATTCTCAGCCTATCTTTTTTTCTCTATCATTTTGCTATGAGCTGCAGAGAAGCCCAGCTGCATTTTCCACATTTTGTTTGGAAATCTCCTTGGCTAAATGTCCAAGCTGACAATTTTAAAATTATGCTTTCCATATAAGATCAGGAGTCAATCTTCCTAAGTTCTCTGCAATGTTAAAGCACAGATTGCTTTTCTACCAGTTTCCAATAATTCTTTCATCATTTCCTTCTAGTGCCTCATCAAAAGTCTCTTTAGTGTCCATATTCCTGCCAACAGTCTCTTCAAAGCAATTTAGGATTTTTCTATCAAGCATCTCCCAATTCCTCCAAAAAATACACCATACCCATTTATAAAACCATTCCAGCATTTTTGGTAATTGCAAAAGCACGACCCCACTCTTGGTACAAAATTCTGTATTCGTCAGCCAAAGGGGTGCTAATGCAAAGTACCAGAAATCTGTTGGCTTTTATAAAGGATTTTATTTGGGGTAAATATTATTTGTCAAAATGATATTAATGCTGTCTTTTCCCAGCTCAGGATTAACCGTGGCCTCACTGAAGGGTTTTGGTTGGAAAATACTGGTGTTACTGAAATGTGTTTCCAGTGTTGGTTTTACCTCAACAGATGCTTTTTCTGCCTGTACATGGCCAATTCAGTTTCTCTCCTTTTTCTTTCAATGTGTTTTCCTCTTAATCTTTTTATAAGAAAAATCAACATATCTGTCAGTCAGTGTTTAAGAAAATTTTTGTCACAATCTATAAAGTTATTACAATTTTTCCCTTTTCATATGGAAGGAAAAGGACATTTTTGGAATATGAAAAAGAAAGCTCATTCTTGTAGAAGGGTAATTCCTGTGAGAGCTGATGAGACTAATCTTCTTTGAATACTCATGACTCCTTATAACAAGGACTGAAACAGTTCTCTTTACAAATGGATTTTTTTTATTGCAACAGCCTATTCAGTTGCATAGCAACTTAGATGCTGCAGCTTTCTTGGTTTTTAAGTATATAGTGAACCCCACTTATCCTTTAAAACATTATTCCCACATTGCCTGTTTGAGATTGAGAAGAGAGGGAGAGAGAGAGAGAGAGAGAGAGAGAGAGAGAGAGAGAGAGAGAGAGAGAGAGAGAGAGAGAGAGAGAGAGAGAGAGAGAAAGAGATAGAGAGAAATCCTATAGTTCAGATATGTTTAAAGTAAAGTAAATTTGTTGCCTTTGTTTATAGATTGAAAGTAAAATTGAACAGTGGGTGTTCTGATTATGTATTTTTATTTTCAGTACCAACAAGAAAATATCTAGATATGCTATATTACTATTACTACAGAAAATACAATAGCAACTGTGAAAAAAACTAACTGCCATTTGAATACCATATAGAAGGCTTAACAAATCAGAGGATAGATACCAGAATATATATTTCTTTAAGACTATTTCACACATAAAAGAAATACACAAATATCAGCTACATCCAATGCACTGAATGATGCACATAGCTCATTCTAGAAATTGAACAAAAAAATAGCAAGTAAATTTTACACTTGACTTCCAGTCGGCTGCCAAATCATCAGTTGTGCATTATTTACATCTTTTAATGAAATAGATTTAATGCAGTTCAATTTATGTTATTTCTGGATCTTTTGCCATATTCAGTATTACACACTATTTTTTTCCTCCTTTTTTTCTATTCCCCAGAAAGTATCAAAAGTACAATGAGTGTATTCAAAGAAGAGCTTTTTTAATGTTTCACTTTAAAACCTCAGTACTCCCACAGTGAATAACTTCCTATTTCACTTCACTGCCATGGTAGCAAAAATTGAGTCTTTTTACATTCTTCAAAGAAATTCTAACAGCCCTCTTTCTAACTTTGATTCTTTGTGTTCGTCCTTGATTTTAGAGTCAGGGAAGAAGAGAAATCTTTTTATGCTCTGTAGAAAGACCATAATAATAATTTATGATAAAATGTAAGGTTTAATATTGTTTTGATAAATAAAATGATAATTTATTTTTGTTCTTATTTTCTTTTAGGGGAGAGTGCAAATGCAGTCCACCACTACCACAAATTACGTAGTCATGTTTTCCACATTTGGGGAAACCGCAGGGGTTAGCACACCCAGAGTGCAATAGTAAGCCTTGCCCTAGGAAAACCACCTTCATGATCATGGTATCTCCCCTGGCAGGTAAGTATGATAATTGATTTTTCTAGAAGAAAACTTAGTCATTGCACATAGGTTAGAATGGAAAATCCCCTATCTTTATGCGAATCTATTCATAAAACTTTAAAAAAATCAAATATTGAATGGATTGGGTAGAGGGACATTCCTCTAAATTGCAGGTCTAAGCAACCATCATCAAATGTTACACAAGGAAAAGCCAAACACAAGCAATTTGCATTGCCTGCCCAATACAGTAAAGCCTAATCATTGATGTCTTCCCATGTTTCATCAATCACTTTTTTTGGAGTTAAGTAGAGGTAACACTTACCTACATTAAAGTTCACTATTATTGTAAACTGGTAAGCTGTGTTTAAACATTCCTGAATATCATGACTCAATGTCCTATATTTGTTTCATTTGGTTATGAACCTAACTTAAATGAATAATTTAGGAACAAAAATAAGCTTTATTTTTAGACCTGAGCTGTGCATCACTTTACAACTGTATGACCTGATATGACTTTGTTTCTGTTTTTAATCTTTCAATTTCAAGTGTTTATCAATGTATCAAAAATAAAAATGATATTTTTGAATCAGGTGTACTAAGCACTGTTGCACATAAATTAAATATATATTTTCACTTGAATTTCTTAATAATCATATGATGGAAATAGTGTTTTTTTTCTGTATTTTTTAAATAAAGAAATTGAGCACATAGTAATAAGTGACAAAATGGTATTCACACTCAAGTAGGCTGCTACATGAACTTTCACTCTTAATTGCCCTTTTCTGAATCTATGACAGAGATATAATGTGAAAATTTTAATATATCCTTTAACATATATATTTATTGAACACAGAAAAATATGTACTCTTCCTAGGTGCCAGACAAGGTGATGATTATCCCTCTAATAATGCTTCTTTTTTTTTTTTTAACCAAGTCATTGAAGACTGGGCTCTCTCTTCTCTGGGTCTCTATAATGGGCTTTGAGATTTAGAACTCGAAGTTTTTAACTTGTTTTGACTTTAGTATTCATCTTGTTAACATTGTCTTTTATCTCCTTTAAAAAGGTTTGGAAAGAGTCATCTGTAGTGGCTTTTGGTATATATTTAAGATTAAAAATTCTTAGGCAATTTCAATTCCTGTTCTCATGTGTCTTTATAACTCTAAGTTTCCATAAAAACAAAGCAAACAAAGGCATAATTGACATATAGCTAGCTCCATCCATTTGAAATTCTCTTCCTAAAGAGGATCTTTGGGCCTTTACCAATGTATTACATCTCCAACTCCACCATGAAAATGAATACTTCTTTGCAGAACATGAAAATCTTTGCATATAGATCTTAGTTATGTGGTGAGAAGCTTTGAATCAATAAATGTGTGTTAAATTGGTTCTCAAATTTACTAGTCATATTTCCTTGGGTAAGGTAAGTACATAAGATCCCCTGTGAGTACGTATCGTTATTTGTAAAATGTTTGTGTTGGACAATGTACCTGAAACTATTTTAAAGGCCAATTATGAGTGTTAAATGAATGAATGTATTTAATGCCCTTAGTATATGGTTTCCACATAGTAAATAGTCAAAAAAAGAGAAGTACTACTACTACTTATTTTCACTCATTGTTTTATTTATTTATTCATCATTGAAAGCTCTTTTCAAATTACTAACAGCCTTTTAAATACTGTGCCATTCTTATACCTATATCCAGAGCATCCTTTTCTGAACCCATTTCTAATCCAAGATTGTCAATGTTTATATCATTCCACACAACATTAGTCACTGTGCCATCAATAGTATTGGTGAAGCAGTATTTCTGAAAAGTGCTCCACTACTGTCTCCAATATTTTCTTCCAAATCACTGATATAGTATGTAAATTTTTAATAGTAGTGTTTTTATTTATCTGTCAAATTATTAGTGGAAGGTTTTCGTAAAAACCAGGTTGCACATTCCTTTCTCAAATAATTTCAAAATCATTCCTCATGTAGAATAATAATCTTTGACCACAATGGAATGAAATTGGAAATTAATAATAGGCAGAGAACTGGAATTTCCAGAAATATTTGGAAGGTAAATAACACATTATTAAACAATCAGTCAAAGGATAAATTACAAGGGAAATCAGTAAATATTTTGAAACAAATGAAAATGAGAACAGAACATGTCAAAACCTATGGGATGCAGTGAAGGCAGTGCTGAGAGGAAAATTTATAGCCCTAAATACTTACATTATAATAGAAGAAAGAACTAAACTCAAAGACCTAACTGCAATACTTGAGGAACTAAAAAAAGAACAGCAATAGACACAAAACAAGCAGAGGAGAGAAATAACAAAGATTAGAACAGAAATACATAAACAGAAAAAACAAATGACAGCAAGCATTAACAAAACAGAAGTTGGTTCTATGAAGATATTATAAAAATGACCAACTTTTACCTAGACTGACAAAGAAAAAGAGAAAAAAGACACAAATCAATAAAATCAGAAAGGAGAGGGGGTATCTCACAGAAATAAAAAGGATCATAAGATACTATGAACAATTGTATGGCTACAAATTAGACAACCTGATGAAGTGGGAAAAAATCTGAAAAAGATATGAACAAACTACATTGACTCTAGATGAAATAGAAGATATCAACAGACCCATTACAAGAGACTGAATAAATCACGAAAAACTTTCCAAGAAAAGCCCAGGAATGGATATCTTCCCAGTTGAAGTCCACCAAACATCCCAAGAAAAATTAGTACCAATCCTGATAAAACACTTCCCAAAAAAAGTGAAGAGGAGGAGCACTACCTAATTCATTCTATGAGGCTGATAACACCCTAATACCAAAACCTGAGAAAAATAATAAAAAAAAGAACATACAAAATACTTTTATGAATAAAGGAACAAAAATCCTCAATAAAATACTAGCAGATTGAATCAAACAGCACATTAAATGAGTTTTGAATCATGATCAAGTGGGTATTATCCAAGATATGCAAAGGTTCCACATAATAAAATGAATTAATGTAATACAGCACATTTAAAAAATGAGGGGTAAAACACATAATTATTTCAATTGATGCAGAAAATGCATTTGACAAACCCAGTATACTTTCTTGATAAAAAACATTTAGAAAAATAAGTAGAAGGAATTTACCTCAACATGTAAAACCCACTTCAAACATCATATTCAATGGTGAAAGACTGAAAGTTTTCCTCTAATATATGAAACAAGTCACCAAGGTTATTCAATATTGTATTGAAAGCTCTAACCAGAGCAATTAGGCAAGAAAATGAAATAAAAAGCATCCAAATTGGAAAGGAAGAAGGAAAACTTTCATTACTTGAAGATGGCATGATCCTATATAAAGGAAATCCTGAAAAATCTACAAAAAAAATCTACTTGAGCAAATAAATTCAGCAGAGTGGTGGGTCACAAGATCAATATGCAGAAATTGATACTGTTTCTATATACTAGTGTAATGGTTTGAGTTTGATTTAATTATGAATTCCAAAAATATAGATTAGATTATGTTTATAAACTAATCTGTTCATCTGGGCATGATTAAGTTATGAGTAGGGCATTAACTGCCACGTCAGTGAGACGTTGAGCCCCACCCCTCGGTGGGCGTGGTCTCAAGTATAAAAGGCTAGACAAGCGGCAGGCAGCAGAGAAAAGCAGATTGAGAAAAGCAGATTGAGAGAAGCAGAGATTGGAGAGAAGCAGAGAAGAGATTTGGAGAAGGAGATTTGAAAAGCAGTTCTGATGTTGGAGTGAGCCGTTCACCCGATAGTCTACAGCTGGCCTTGTGGAGAGACACAAAGCATAGAAAGCCTCATGGTCTACAGCTGAACTCGTGAAGGAAACAGAAGCTAAGCCCGGAGAGAAACGCAGCCCCGGGAACAGAGGAACCCGGAAGCCTGAACCCTGGAGACGTCGGCAGCCATCTTCCTCCAACACGTG
>PVKH010003673.1:0-24538 GCA_004027955.1 Chaetophractus vellerosus
CTGGGAGGAAATATTTGTAAATCATATTTCTGATCTAGAACTTGTATATATAATATACACTGTACAATATACAATTTATAAAGGACATGAAAACTCAAAATTAAGGAAACAAATGACCTATTAAAAAATGGACCAAACAATCTGAATGGACACTTGACCAAATGTAGTATGCAAACGATTGACAAGGACATGAAAAGCACATCAGCATCTTCAATCAGAGAAATTCAAGTTCAAACCACAAAAAGATACCACTACACACCAATGAGAATGGTTGAAAGTAAAAAAGATGGGCCATAACAAGTTTTGGCAATGATGGGGAAGAACTGAAAGTCTCGCCCACTGGTGGTGGGAATGTAAAAGGTACATTCGTTGTAGCAAAACGTTTGACGGATTCTCAAAAAGTCGAGCATGCACTTGACATGGCCAGCCATTCTACTTCTAGGTATTTACTCAAGAAAAAAGGAAATATATTTGCACACAAACACTTGTACGTGGCAGATTATAGCAGCGTGATTTGTGTAATACCCAAACCCGAAAATAAAAAAAGAAAAAATGTTCCCCAGATGAATGAATGAACAGATCGTGGGGTATGTGGGCTACTACTCAGCACTAAAAAGAAATGAACTGTCGGTACACGTGACAGGATGCATGGATCTCAAAATAATTATACTGAATGAAATAAGCCATACAAAAAAGAGTATATACTGTTTGATTCCATTCATGAAAAACTTTAGAAAATGGAAACATAGCTAAAGTGACATAAAGCAGATCAGGGGTTGCTCTGTGATGAAGGATAAGGGCTGGCGGGGGGGTGGGGAGGACTTACTGAGGGATCCCAGAAACCTACAGGGGTGATTGAAATGTTCATTGTCTTGAATGCGAGGATGGTATTACCAGCGTATACATGTGTCAAAACTTATCAAATCGTCCATTCCAATTATGTGCAATATACTGTATGTTGATTAGACCACAACAGAAATCTTGATGCTTACACTATAATCTGGACCAATTAAATCAGCTTTATCTTTTGCTCTTCCTCTGAATACACTTTATGTTCCAGCAATACTAAATTATATTCCTACTATATTCGTGTCTCCTTGAATTTGCATGTGCTTTTTCCTTTGCTGGGAATTCAACCTATCCTACCTCCTCCTTTGTCCTCCCCTTATGACTTTCTATCTGGCAAACTATCCTTCTATGAATCAGTCTGTGTTTCCTATGTCTTCCCAGGTCCTCCTAGAGTAGCTTGGATTGCTCCAGACTATCTACCAACTGCTCTTTATATCTCTCTTATATCACTTCCTTAAAACCTTTATATGTCCTTGTTTTGGTCAGCCACTGGCGTGCCTTTTGAAATATACCAAAGATTGGTCGGTCTTTATAAAGGGTATTTATTTGGGGTAGAAGCTTACAGTTACCAGGCCACAAAGCATAAATTTCTTCCCATACCAAAGTCCACGTGTTGGAGTAAGATGGCTGCCGACATCTCCAGGGTTCAGGCTTCCGGGTTCCTCTGTTCCCGGGGCTGCATTTCTCTCTGGGCTTAGCTTCTGTTTCCTTTACGAGTTCAGCTGTAGACCATGAGGCTTTCTATGCTTTACGTCTCTCCACAAGGCCAGCTGTAGACTATCGGGCGAACGGCTCACTCCAACATCAGAACTGCTTTTCAAATCTCCTTTTCCAATTCTCTTCTCAATCTGTTTTTCTCAATCTGCTTTTCTCAATCTGCTCCCTCTTGTCTAGCCTTTTATACTTGAGACCATGCCCACTGAGGGGTGGGGCTCAATGTCTCACTGACGTGGCAGTTAATGCCCTACTCATAACTTAATCATGCCCAGATGAACAGATTAGTTTACAAGAATAATCCAATCTGTATTTTTGGAATTCACGATTAAATAAAACTCTGAAACCATTACAGTCCTTCTCTCATCTTATAGAGTGAGCTCCTTATAGGAAGGGAATTAGCACTATCCGTATCAACTCAGGATTTATAATTTGGAAGGTGCTGAAAAATGTCAGTGCACAGAAAAAATAGGTGGCTTTCGCCTGAGCCAACCCTAGTAATAGCAACAGATACAGGCAGGATGATCAGGTTTCAGGATACCAAAGGGTCCCTGTAAGTACTGGAAATCATTAAGGATAAAAGTTTGTGCATTTTTTCTAGAAGTTTTTGTGCCTCAGATCAACAAGACAACTAAGTAGCAAGCACTTTCACTATCTTTTTCCCACCCATTGTTCCCTCCGCAGATGTAACTGCTAGCACAGGCAGTCTTTATAACAAAAAGAACTCCCTCTATATTGTAATGTCTATGTTCACCTTCTATTTGTCAAACTGAATGCCCTCTCCAGTTTTCTCTTCCAATTTAAGTTTTAGGGACCTTTCAAACCACAAATCAAAGTTTATCTAATCCATAAAACTTCTCTCCCTGCTCCTATCCAGAATGATTTATCCCTTTACTGATTCATTGCAATAGTAATTAATGTATAGCTTGATACTTCCATGCAAATTGAAAGAGAGAGACTGAGATCCCCAGTAACACAGGAGAGTAAATGATTACTTTAGCAAGATGATAGTAAGCAACAAGAGAATAGGAAGTATTTATAGTTTTCTGTGAAAGCTCGATAGCACCAACCTGAAATGACCTGCACATTGCATTTTGGAGGCTGTTTAGAAACAATAATTATTTGAAAATGGGTGGCTTTTTAGTGCCATGTCGATCAAATATGCTTAAAATTATTCAAGAGACAAGGACTTAAAGTCTGGATTAAAAAGCAAATTATATTTTGTGAAAGTAGAGCTGACAATCCACATGTGGGGAATGGGAAACAGAGAGAGGTCACAAATAAACCAAGTTTAATTTTGCCTGAGCAATTAGAGAAAAATGTAGTTAAAAGTGACTGAGTAGAGGAAACTTGTGGAAGTGCAGGTTTGGGGAAAAAAGATCAGGAGATTCGTTTTGGACATGTGGTTAGTTTTAAGTGGAGATGCCAAGTAGACAGTTGGATTTAGGAGTCTATTGTCTGTGCTAGAAGTTTGGGTTTGAAGCAGAAAGTTGGGAATTGTCAACCTATTAGCAGTATTTAAATCCATGAGATGGAATGAGTGAGTTTAGAGATAGAAGGGGAAAAAATCAAGAATTGAACCTTGAGGTAGTCCAATGTTTAGGAGAGGAGCCAGAAAAAAACAAACATATTCTTTTTGGTGGGGAAGGGAGGAAAGGAAGCATTCTCAAGAAGTAAATGAACAAATCAATTATCAGCTCTTTGGATTATGTTGAATTATTGAAAAGTCATTACCTGTTTATTAATTACTATTATTTTATAATAATGTTAGTTACCGTTTGACTTTTATCTTCCAATTATATTATAGCAACCACTTTGTAACCCTAAACTTATTTATTCCTCATACAATCCCAGAAGAAAAGCCCTATGACTATTCTAGTTTCTCAGGAGACACATTTGTACTTGCCAGTTTAATTGCAATCAGTTCACCTATACTTGATCCTTTTTCAGCATTGCCCATCCAGCCAGATTTTCAAGTTAGAAATCATTTCAGAGTTAAACTTGACGTTTCCTCCTACCTCACCATCACCTCCAATTTAATCCATCACAAAACCCCCTGTCATTTTTATTTCCTATTTCCAATAACTCCCAAGAATGCCCACCCCTCTTCTTGTCTCCTCGGCCAACCCCCACGTCCAGGCTGTCACAGGCTCTCATCTGGATAGTTCTCCCTAAATGTTCTTTTATCATCCACTCTTAACCACTCTTCTAACAGTTCTCAAAACTGAGACCAAAGAAGAGGCCTGAGCCCCTGCTTAACAAGGGGATGAAAGTTTGGAAATTAGAAAACCTCCGAGCTGCTTGCCGGAAGGTCATTATCTTCATCACACTGTGGCCTCAAGAAGGGTATATTACACAGGGCATTTTGAAGCAAAGAAAGATTTTTAAAATGTGAATAGCATTCTTCATCGTAGCACTTGAGTAAATTTTTCCATCATGATGCTTATAACTAATGAATCTTGAACACAAGTAATGCATCAGGATCTATTTGCATTAGCTCAGGCAATTGTCTCAACAACCACAAAGGGCAAGCTGTCTTCTTACTCTTATTTTCACACGGGAGGCCCTCGTAGCTCTGTCTTGTTAAGGGGCTTGTCACACTGCCAGTAAGTGGCAGAGCTGAATCCAAACCCAGGGATGTCTCTCTATAGTCCACCCTGTTGGCCACTGTCTCCTTGGTCCACAGCCCCACCAGAGCCAGCACTCTCTTTAATGATGGGTATTTTGTAAATTCCTCTTAACCATCCTAAAAAGAAATTCCTAGATGAAACACGCTGCCTAAAAACACACTTGAAAAAATCAGTATGAAACCCTAACTATAAAAGAAACAAGAAATAGAAAATACTTCGCTATGAAATAATATGTGTTTTGTTAAGTAGATGTTTGGAAACAAACACACTGGAAGACATACCAGAGAAGTCAGATGTTTGCAGCTGAAATGCCACCAATGTGACAGCTTTAAATGGAGAATGATACAGATGTGCCAGACTGGTAATTGGATGCTGATGAGTAGGTGCTGCAGTCAGGGATGTGATTTTCCAAAACGGCGAACAAATCCTGGAAACTGCCCAAATGAAAGGAAGTGACATCTTTGCTCTGTTTTCGTGCAGTTGAGGTCCTAGTAAATTCAATGTGGGTTAAAACTGTTTGTAAAACCAAGTTAGGTTCTGGGTTCAGATAAATATATTTTCATATTCATGTTCATGAAATTCCACCCATACAAATAGAAGGTATGGGATACTTCTACAAAAAGGTGATTCATTGCAGAAGAGTAGTGAACTGCCCACTGCAGTGACAATGAATTTCCCTACTTCTGCCTCCGAAATGCTACTTGTAGCCTTTCAGTCATTGTGACAACCACCCTCCCCCCCCAAATATCCTAAATGCCACCCAGGAATGGTACTGCCCCATTGAGAATCACTGTACTTCACAATACTTACTTTCATGTAAACTTTTGGAGCATGTCTTTCTTGATCAACAAGATCTAAATTTCTTACTTGCAACTTGGAATACCAGGCTCATTTACCATACATGAACAGCCTTTTATTGTTTAAAATAATAAACATCTCCTGTACAGATGTGGCTAACGAGGGATTCGCCTCTAACTGGAAATTGATTCTAGAGAGAAAATGTATCTCTTAGAGACCACCATCACGTCTGGGGTCTGAGAAGCTTCTTTGGAATGAAATTGATAAAGTCTAATAATGGCCTGGAAGTACACAACTAATAAAGCTGGATAGGTTACTGAGAAATTTTGAATGTTTTATGTTTCCTATTAAATACAATTTTTGAACAAATCTGTAACTTTGAATCCACAGAAAATTTCATTTAGCCAAGTCCTTCTTTCACAGGTCAGGGCTCTTTATTTTCCCTAGCATGAAAAACCATGTCTTCAATGCCTTGAAAAGTAATGTCATCTATTGTTTCTGTTTCCTAGTTATAAACTCACGTGCATTTATGTATGTATTTAATGTATTTTCCTAGTTATAAACTCATGTGTGTTTATGTATGTATGTATACATCTATTTGTGTGTGTGAGTATAACAAAAATCCTTGATAAGCAATTGTGGTTTTAGGGTAAAGGAATGTGATATCGATAGCATACTTACTAAATGCCAGGCATTGATATAAGTGTCTCAGTCAATTCTCACAACAGCCCTAAAATCAGGGTATGATCAAGTTCATTCTGCAGATGAGGAAAATTCAGCTAAGAGGATTATTCTTCCAAGCTGTCAGCCAGGAAGCAGACAAACCACAGTCCCAAGCTTGTAAAGGTCTGTCTTCAGAGCTTGTGCCTTCTCTGCTAAACCATGTTGTTGCAAATTAATTCAATAATGCTCAATTGGACTTGAATACTAACTCATCTCACCAAGGGTGAAAAGAAATAGAACCCTTACAGTGAATCCCAAAGGCCATAAAGCAAATTTGGGTGAAGTCCAAGTCCATATCTCTCCAACTTCCTATAATGAACCTCTGAAGAGCCAGCATGCTCCAAGGAAAACAATTTGCAAACCAGTGCTCTAGAGGTCAAAAAAGAAGCTAAAATGAATGGCCTAGTCTTTGGAGGTCAAAAATGCAAAGCTTAATTTTTTTGAAGTTTGAAAATGGTGGTCATAAATACTTTAGAAATATTTTTAAAAACCATTGGATAGAAAATGAAGAAAACATTAGGATGCTAAATTGTTTTTATTCTATGATAAAGAAAAATGTGGATTGAAAAGAGTGGGAAAAACTAAAACCCAAAATGTCACTGTGTTTATATTTCAATAGCAATTAGGAGTGTAGTTTTATTCAGCATCTACTATGTTCTAAGCTTTTGCTCACATTTTAAAACATCTTTATTTATACCTCAGAGGGATTCTCAGAAGTTAGGGCTATTTTATTCATTTTACAGGCACAGAAATTGAGGCTTAAAGAGGCTAATTATTTGCCCAATGTTACACAAATGATCAGTATCAAAGCTAGGGTGTGAATCCAAGTCTGCTACCCCAAAGCCTATTCCCTGAGTCTGTTAAATTGTGAGCAATTTTTTTTCCTTCACTATTGTCCTATTTTCAAAAGAAATTATATTACACTTCCAATGGAAAATGATTTATAACTATTTATTTCATATAAAATAAAAAGAAACTCTGCAGCCTATGACTTACAACAGGCAATTAGTTAGGTCTTACAGGAAATGTAAAGTAGAAGAATATATATTTATCATTGAACTTATTTTATGGAGAAAATTAAGTCTTTTTATTCTTGATAATAATGGAATTAGAAACCAAGTCGTTAGGTTGGTTAGTAAGAAAACCAAATTTCTATTCCAAGTGCTAATTAATAAGTATAAATACTTAGAATTGTGCCTTGTACCTTATAAGTACTCAGAAAATGTTAGCTCTTATTACTGTCACTATAAGTATATAATGGGAGCTCAATCACTGGCTCCTATTTTGGACGATGATTTTCCTGAGTCGAACACTTGTTGCCTATTTCTTCCAATTTGAAGAAACCCTCTGTGTCCTAAATAAAACAAAGATCCTTTAACAAATCCTAAATAGCCATGCACTTTGAAGCTCAAAAGTCAAACTCATGGGAAAATCGTACGTCAAAAAGTTTAATTTGTATTCTATAGACAAAATGACTGGCCGATTGGCAGGGCATTTCACAGAATTTTGGCAAGTAGCAAATTCTTTGAAAGGAATTTCAAGATGGCTATGCTATCACATGGTCTTGAAAATATAAACGTACACAAAGTGGGCCTTTCTTCTGGTACGAGTCACACATAAGAAATAGACATATGATAATACGCCTGGAATGTGATCTCACAGTCAAAATGCCTTCTTTTTATCTCAAGTTTGTAATTTTGAAAACAAAATGCATCATTTCACAACAGGAACCCACTGGGAATGATGAGGAGCATAAAATATGTTCAAACAAATTAGGCTGGTTTAATAGGTTTTGACTCTTCAATTTTTGTTTTCTTCTCTTGAACATGTAGTCTTTTGTTTGGAGCTGTTGCACAGGAGAAAACCAGCGCCTTCTGTGCACAAGAGATCCATCATATGTTTACCTGGAGGAAATTAAAATGATACACAATGAAATAAAGCAAATGGAATGTTGGGCAATTATTCAATTATTCAGGAAATCTGATTGGCCAATGTACAGGGCAGTGATTCCTTAGACACTCCGTCCTCAAAGAGGTCTTGTACTACCCACAGAGATGTGAAAAAATGCCCTTGCCTGTGGAATCCCCATGGGAAGTCAATGCAAATCAATGTACTTCCTCTTATTCTTGTTCTGCATAAAGGAACCTGAAGGGCAAGGAACATGTGTCATAAACAGCATATTATTATTACTATTAATAAGAGTAAATGGGACCTTTGCATCTATAAACAACTCATGGGAGACTTATATTTGTTTTCTCAGCTTTTAAAAATCAATAATAAGTATTAGGGCATTTTCTTGGGATTAATCACCTGCTGGAGTTATTGTTACTTTGATATGAATGAAGTTCAGCCTGTTATTAATCCTGGAGAAATTCTTTACCTCTCAGACACCCAAGCAGGGACCCATATGTGGGTTGTCGCTTCCCTTGAGCCCCAGGGCAGGTGCTACAAAGAGACCAGTGTGGGCACAGAATTAAAAAACAAACAGGAAAAGGACCTCCAGAGTTATTTCTTGGAGTAGGAATTTAAATATAATTTTCCAAGTAAAGTTTTTTTATTAAGACTTTCGCAGTGCTTCTGAGTCGCTGCAAGCGCAATATTTTGGGAAGAGCAGATTTGCTGTTGCTAACCTGTCCAGGCCCCTTTTGCTTCAGCGGTGGGATCCCCAGAGAGTCAAAAACAAACAACATCACCCGATTCCTTGCCTAATTGTAGCCACTGCCAGGTAGCAATTCTTTTTTGTTGTTGTTGTTAGTAAACCAAACTATAGCTGGCTTTTATATAGGAAAAGATTCATGCCATTATAATATTCAAACATCTCCATTATCATGAATAATTCACTCATAAAGAAATGATCTCAAAATCCTTAAGTAACTTTTATATTTCAAAAGTGTGTATTATAGGAGGTTTGGCTCTGCTGAAGGATGACTTATATCAGGGGTTTTTGACCAGGGGTATGTGGAAAGATTTTGAGCTTGAATTGAAAAAAATCAACTTATTATCTTTATTTTCTCTGACCCTCCAACTGACATCTAGCATTTCCTTCACTTACGAATGCGGGCAATAAATTACAGTAGTATTCATTTCATATCACATTACAGTTGTTGTACAGCTCGAAAAATCACTTAGGCTCATCCATACTTGGCAATTAAGGTAGTTGTTAGACCCAACCCTATTTGAGTGTCATAAAACTATCTGTCGCTACGTTCTGAGAAGGGATCCGTGGTTTTCATCTGAATGGCAAAGGGGTCCGTGGAACAAAAATGGTTAAGAACCCCTTACTTATAAAAAGCTTCAAACTCTTCACAATTCCACATTTGCTTCTACTGATACCTCTAGATTCCTTTACAACAGTAATGTATCCAAGTCCCTGCCATGCCCATCACAACCCGGCATTTTCTTTTAAGAGCCTTAAGCCTCCTCCATTGATTCATATCTCCCACCACCCCCCCCCACTCCCGCCTGAGTTATCCTTCCACTGATAATTAGGAAATTCTAAGAATATTAATATTTCTCAAAGCTTGGATTTCCTTAAGTTTCATTAAAACCTAGCACATGGCCTCTATGCAGAACCTTTAACTTTTTTTTAAAATAGCTGATTGCTACAAATTTACATCATAATCCTTGTGAACCACTTTCTTTGAAAATATCAAATCTTTTATAGGTTTATACGATTAATTTGAATATCCATAATAGAAATCTTTCCTTCTATTTTAAAATCAATCTTTCCACAATTTCTCTTTTCCTAGCATGAGGGCTAGCTCAAATTTCTAAGGCTAATTGATCCAAATCTCATCTTTTTTTTTTCTTTTATAGGGGTCATTGTGTAGTACAGTTGCATGAATTTTATTTTAAATTTTTATTCTGTTATCATATGGACAACCTAACATTTCCCCCTTTTAACCACATTCAGATATACGTTTCAGTGCTGTTAACTACATTCACAATGTTGGGCTACCATTACCACGTCCATCACCACAACATTTCTGTCATTCCAAATAGGAATCCTGTACAATCTAGGCCTTAGCTTCCCTTTCCCTATTCCTAACCTGTCCCCCGGCAAACTTCATTCCAGATTCCAACTCCATGAGTTTGCTTATTCTAATTACTTCATATCAGTGAAGATATACAATATTTGTCCTTTTCTGCCTGGCTTATTTCACTCAACATTGATGTCTTCAAATTTCATCCATTTCATCGCATATAGCAGGACTCCATTCCTTTTTATGGCTAAATAATATTCCATTGTATGTATAGACCACATTTTGTTTTTCCATTCATTGGTTGATGGACACTTGGGTTGCTTCCAACTTTTGGCAATTGTGAATAATGCCGCTGTGAACATCGGTGTGCAAACGTCTGTTCAAATCTCTGCTTTTAATTCTTTTGGGTATATACCTAGCAGTGAGATTACCAGGGAGGCATCAATTCTTACCTAAAGAGCAAAAAAAAAAAATCAATTATAATCACCAATTCTTACTTTCAGAGAAAAAAAATCAATTATGGAGGAATATTTTATCAGTAACAACTGTTCTTACAGGAGTAGACAGACATGTCATCAGAATACAGGTGTGGAGAAGAAGAGTGATAATTTCAGATTACACCTAAATAAGGAATTTAGTGAGGAGAGTCAATGCTCATTGAATATCATATTACACATGGGGGTTTAAGGTTGCTGTTTTTATGAAGACATGAAAACATGTCTTGCATTATTTCTTGTACTTCTAATTAGAAATACCTGTAGTATTAAAATTATTTTGATAGCTCTTTAGATATGTTTATTAAGGATTAATGAATTTGCATTTGTGGAATTTCTATTACAATGAGGTAACAAATAATTCGTTTGGTGGACATATCTACCTGCCAAATGAAGAGGTAAAGTAAAATAATTTCCACACAAATGCTGTGAGCTCACTTTGAAATCCAGGTTCTGTTTCCCACCCCACCCCATCTGTCTTTCTCTCAGAGGGTTTTCTCCTTTCTGACAGCAGTGTCCAGAGAGAAGTCCATGTCACAATGCAAACACTGGTAATGAGAATGCATGCAAAAGTGACATTGTAGACTAATTATTTTCACATGTCTTTACTAGAAAGGAGAGTTAAAGCATGCCTCCAGCTGCTTGCTTCACTGTTGAGGTTGTACCTACAAAAGGCAAGAAAAATGAAGTCCCTCTCATTACCTCAAGGAGAGTGTGGTAAAGACAGTGCGTTTTCTATGAAAGCAAGTGACCTAGACAACATGCCTATTTCCTTTCTGTGGGAAACCTGGGCAAGTCCATTGACATCTCTTGATTTCAGTCAGTTGACCCCCAAAATGGCTGATAGTACAGAGTTTGGATTTGTATCACATTTTATGGTTTTCAAACACCTTTCTCACATGATCTCAAACATCTTCATTCAAAATTTTCTGCTGAGGAAACTAAAACCAGGGAAAACTAAAGGACTTTCAAATATTTTTTAAATGTGACAGATGATGGGCTAGGTAGAGAATAAGTCAGCTGAGATTTTTTTTTCCCCTGGAATCTTCTCTCTAGACCCAGCTGCCTCTCTCACCCTCAGGAAAATAATAACACAGGACATAGATTTTCTTTTTAATTCTATTCAGACTCTAAATCTTATAATGGGATAAGAAAAAGGAGGAAAGGTTAAGGAAGAGAAAAATTGTTCAACTTTTTAATATAAATTTTCAAAGATAATTGGAAGCAGAATACACAGGGTTGCATGGGAACAAAAATGAGAGACTCGTAATTGACTTATGAATAGAAAAGAACTTAATAGCCGATTTAAAACCACGACTATGACTAACAGAAGCTGCACAGGCACTTCCCCTGTGTTTTCTTATTTTTCCCTTGTTTTAATCAATGACGTCAACATCACTGATTCCAGGGTAGAGATAACCACAGCTTCTTGAACGTTTTCGTCCCCTTCTTCCCCTGCTCTGCACAGTCAGTTGCCACGTTTTGATGCTTACAGCTGTTTTATATCTCTGTCTTTAGAGTCCCACCGTGGAGGCTCAGGATGAGTCTTTTTTCTCTCATTTTAACTACTGAAGTAGTCCCTAAAGCATTCCTTGCCTTTGGTCTGTCACCAGTCACCTTCCTCCAAGTCTAGGTGAAACCATGTCATGTGGGTTCTCAGATTATGTAGAGCAGTTTTCAAACTTGGATGTGCATCAGAATTAACAGAAAGGCTAGTTACCACAGATTCCTAGGCCCCATGTCCAGAGTTCTTGATTTAATATGTCTGGGAGGGGCCTGAGGATTTGTATTTCTAACAAGTTCCCATGGCATGCTCTTGGGGCTGGTCCCAAGACCACACTTGCAGAACCATTGACCTTGAAAAATATTTCCTAATTTCCTAGCCCTAATTCACATTCTGAACTTCACTTCCCACTAAGTCAATTCATATCAAAACAATTGAATCTAGTAACGTACTTTCCATCTGCATGATACGTCATTCAGTTTACTAATAAACATCTGTTTAGATAGCTCTAGAGCCAGACATTTGTGTTTGAACTCTGATGTGACCGTGAGCAGTTGACAACCCATTGCATCTCAGTTTTCCCAGTAGTACAAAAAGAGATAATAGGATATCCTTGCCTCAAAAGAGGTTGAGCACTTGGCACCTTGTTAGCACTCAGTCAATTTAAGCTCCTGCTATTACTTATTGAGTTGCCTGTTGGAGGCCAAGTCTTAAGCCATTCCCTTCAGGTATGTCATCTCTAATTCTTACCATAATCCTTGAAGGTAGCTATTTTCATCCCCAATTTAATAGGTGAAAAAGATGAAGCTCATAAAGGTTAAAAAGTTATCTGGTTCATCTGGTTCTACAGACATATCTTTTTCATTACATCATGTCAACGTCTTGATATCTTTGATCACATTATCCACCACCTCTCCTACCCAGTTCTCCATTCCTCAGAATTCTGGTCATGCCTTGAGGCCAATCAAGAAGATTTCCTCAATTTGGGCATCCCCTGAATATCCCTTTGCTACATTTGTACTATAGCGCTGCTTTCATTCTGTATTGAAGTAGGTCTAGCCAAACAATTTAATAAGAAACTTTCTGGTAGCCACTGATCTTGGAAGCCCTTTTACCTCCCACAATGACCAAGTCAGAGCCCTGCTTTGTGTCATTTCTCAAATTATTTATGAATTTCAAAACCAAAATATAACACAAAATATAAATTAAACTTTACATGCCCTCTCCAGTCACCATTTTTCTTTTGAAAACCTGAGAGGAAATTTGGGCTGCAATAAAAAAAAAAATTCCTGAAGTCTACTAGTCTTTTAATTTGCATGTATCCAATTGACTTGAGTCAATTCAAATTCAGCTGTTTCGTTAGTGATGGTTCACATACCCTCTCCTCAGTTTAAGTGCATAGCTAGCAAAAGTGAAATTAATCCCAACAACAGCGATCCTTATTTCTATTTTTGAAATCCAATGTTAGAACCTAAAGAATAGTACATTTATTGCCCATAATTTTCTGGATGTGTCTGTTGAAAATGTTTCTTGCTCTGCTTGCTATCCTAATGATTGCTTTAGTTCTTCACCCAAATTTCTTACGAAAAAAAAATTTCTAAGCTGATAACCATTTCCACCACTTTTAAGGAGCAATGGATATGTCTTCATATTTGCCATTTTAATTTACATACCTTTAAAGTTGAACTTTTGCTGGTTTTTATTTTTTAATTATTTTATGTCAAGGACTATTGCACAGTTTATAGTCGAGATAATATTTTGATTTTTCACCTATTCCTGGCTTTCTACCCGAAAATTCTGAGGAGTTTTTGAGGAAGCACAAATGTCTTTACCATGGGATTTATTTCTGTGTTTTTAGAGGCATAATATTAAATATTATCTAGGATTTTTTCAAAGTTTTCTCTTACATTCCACTGATTAAATTGTGAGTTAATGTGTTCTATATCCTTAAGAGAAAGGAGTTGATATGATAAAGTCAGTGGTTAGCACACATAAAACTTCTGCATCTCAAAAAGAATAAAATATAGTATCTTGTATCCCAATTAGGTGGAACAAATATGCTGCAATTTGTAATTATTATATCTATTATCATTATGTTTAATGAATCCATTCTTGAATTAAGGTTCTCTTTGGTTTATTCACAGTGCTATAAAGACTGTTATAAAAAACGAGCAAGGCTTTCATCCATTTATAATAAAAGCTGAATGGCTAAACAGACCTACATTTTTTTATTTGCATTAATGAGTTCATCCCCAAATATATATGCAATAATATAGAAAATTAAGTTACAAATGTAGGGATGTGCTCCAAGTCACCATGAAAATCTGCATGCAAATGCATAATAATCACAAATCTACAATATTACAATATTAAAAAATACCCACAATTAAATTATCATGTGGAAATAATCATAATGTTATTGGAAACTCAATTATTGTGGCAACCCTTGTCGGGGAATTAGCAGCGTATGGCAAAGGCAAGTCAGACCTGAATTCATCAAATATATATTATCACAATATTACATGTTCACTTCGATTCCATGCAAAGACAAACATCCTCTCTCACTAGTATCTGCTCAATGCATTTGTATTATTCATGAACAACTCTGTGATCTATTATACATACAAAACTGATTGTACGCTTCTTGCCGCAGGCTACGAGGCAGAGACACAGAATTAATTTTATTATATACACATGCATGATAATTGTGAAGGATTCGGTCAAATACCAAACTCTGCTCCTGTGCTCCATTATTCTACTTTCCAAAAAAAGAGGTCTAAGGTCAGCAGCAATTTCTCTTCCTGACAGTGAAACTCTTTGTCATTTAGAGTAGAAAGCTCCTCGGTACTTTTGAGCCCCGAGCTGTGAAGAATAGACGGTACACTGCTCTCTACCAAAGCAAATCAAATCAATAAATTCATTTTATTGATACCCTAAAACCGTGGGACCAGGTGACATCATTATTAGGAATATCTGTGAATTGCAGGTTGTAGCTACCTTATAACTGGCCAGTTCTCCTACAGGGACAACTGGACCATATTTTATGACATTGACCAGGACTAAGTGGGATTTAAAAGTAACATCAATTTACAACTTTAAGGCTGGCTAGTTTCTCACTCAGCAGCTCTCCTTCCCTGTAGTACCACTTCCTCCCTTGTGCTAAATATAAACATTTCTGGTTCCTTTCTTAAACTGCCAATTCCTCCAAGGACTTGTTTACTTTTGATTTCTGAATCCTTCTGTCACCAGTATCTAGCAGACTGCTTTAGAAAGGGAAGAAAATAAATACTTAGTTTAAGATAGTATTCCCCTACTGCCGTCTACCATAATTTTATTTTCTGAATGGGTCTATACCAGCACTGTCCCATAGAAATATGATGCAAGCCACAGAGACAATTTTAAATTTTCCTGTGTACGTACTTGTAAAAATATAAAAAAAGGGCAGGTGAATATAATTTTAATAATATTTTATTTATTCCAGCGTATCCAAAATATTATCGTTTCAATCGGTAATCAATATGAAAAAAAATTACTTTTTCATTAGATATTCTAAATCTGGTGTATTTTGTACTTACAGCACATCCAGCTCAGACTAGCCACATTTCAAGGGCTAAGTATACACATGCAGCTGGTGACTACCATATTAGAATGAGTCTGTCTAGACCATGATGGATTCATTGAAAATAATCAGTTAAGTGGCTTTAGGTGTATATATTCCAGATGAACTGATGAATTGCTTTTCAACTGATTTTCTATGTGTCAAGTAGGTATAGTCTCAGATTCAGAGAAATCGTTTCCTAATTGGAGCAGATAAAAATAATTTTAAAATTAGATAAAACAACTTTTGGAAAGGGCATTGCTTTGCCATAAGTAACTCTCCTAGAAGTGATAGATGTTAATGTCCGTCTCATACACTTTACATACACTCTACAATCTTTGAGTGAGAGGAGTCTGTGGAATCAAGTGTAGTATAAGAAAAAGTGAGCATAATTTAGAGTCAGAGAAGCCAAGGTCTAAATCACTATTCTCTCTGCTGAGCAATTTACTGCATATTTCTGAACCTGAGGTTTCTAATCTATAAAATGAGGTAACAGCACCTCCTGGGCTTGCTGTGAGAATTAAGTGAGAGAATGCTTATAAAAAACCTAGTATAGTATTTGGCTTATGGTAGGCACTACACAAAAGCTAATTATTGTTATTTTTTATCACTGTTTTTACAATTATTCAAATACCCCCCTAAAATTATAACTGGCTTTTTCAGTTTGAGTCTTCACAAAAAAAAAAAAAAAATGAGAATGGTAAAAGCAGTTTTCTGGGTTGCAGCCCAAAGATAAAACTTGGCAAACTGGGTCAACTCTATGTAGAAGTTGTACAAAGTGCCATGTACAGACTCTCAACTAAATGCTCGTTTGTGCTATGACACCTCCTTCCCTCCAAAGAGACTGGGTGATATATTTTTTCAGGGATGCTTTTCAAATCTTCATTGAGCAGGACCATCATAAAAACAATCTGCTTAAAGTTCATGAATAAAAATGTCCCTGGTTTATTGCAGGTGTTTTGGCAACCCAAAGAAGAAGTGTATAAAAGCTTGGGAGTGTTCCACTGAGAATGCATATGCCTTGCTTTCTTGTTGGTTTTAAGTCATGGTGTACATTTGACTTCTCCATTTCTTTTCTTTTTCGGTTATATAGAATCACAGTTTCTGTGGATGTAAGGTGAACACTTAACACTCTATGTGCTTTTCTAGTACACCAAGGATGGGTGTTTTCTTCCCCTTAACCTAAGACCACAAATAATATTGACTACATTAGGTAATGATACAAAGTAAGGTATAGACTAAATTTGGTAGGCTTCGTTTCAAAAGCAAGCTTTGGGCAGTGGCAGTATTGTAGCCAATGAGGTTCATCCGGGCGCTATTATTGCTAATTGAAAACTTTTTCCAATACCCCGCCATGACGGCATTGGCAATTTTTGACGGTCTCTACGGAGAGTGAAATTTTTAAAAAGCAACAATAAACCAGATGACCATGTGAGGATTTCTTGAACATTTCAATGGAGTCTCCAAATGCCAATGACTTATTTTAAAAGTCTTCAAATAAATTTGTTCAAATTAGACACTTTGTGATTTTTTTCATCTCCTTTAGAGTGGAAAATTGTGAGCTCTCTTCCTCCTAAACTTTCAGTTCTTGTATACACCTAAAAAGTTAGTATTTGAGAACCAGGCGCAATTAGTGTTCAGGAGTAAGTGTGGGGAAGGTGGGTGGTAAAACCTCTCAAGTGTAGTAGAGACTAAACTATTGCTCCCCATTTTGTTTTTTTTGCATAGGCATCTGCTTCAACAGGGCTTAATCACGATTTGTTACAGAACATCTACAGCAACATGCTCTAAAGTGCTGGTGATATGACGAAGCTTTCCTCAACAAGCAGAAACATGACTGTGAAAAGGTGAGGCTCAGGGAAGAGGTTTGGGGAGTTCTTCCTCAGCATTTACTAGCTCCATAACTTTCTGAGAGAGACACTTGTTTTCTGCTTCACTAACTTTCCACAAAGTTTTAAGTTATAACAAGACCCCACACATTTTTTGTTTATTTTCTTTTACCTTTTAGTTTTATGTGTTGATGGAGTTTAGAAGCTTCCAGAGCTCCTTTCCAATGACTCTCTGGTGTGTGCTGTCTCTGGTCTCTTTCTAAACCCCTTTTATTCTATGGGCAATGTCTGTTTTCAACTAAGTCTTGAATAACCTGATTCTTATTAGCTCCAGACACTTAAATGTTCAAGGAGAGAAAGCAGGTCAAGGAGAGGCAGCTAATGATGTATTTGTATCTGTTGAATGATATATATTTATATTCATTCTTACATCTAGAAAGAGGATACATTTTTTTAACTAAAGAACTGTAATGCCCAGAGAAGAACTTGTTTGCATGTGTTTCTTAATTTTCCTGGGTTTACTACATGATGGCTCTTTGTCATGATTCCCCCCCTTCCCTTTTAAGGTAGGCTTCTTACTAATAGTCTCATATATATACAGTCAGCTAGGGGTAATAGGACAGAAATTTAATCTCCTTATATTGTCAGCCAGAGTTTTCTCTTCTTTCCAGAAGTCCTGCCCGGTATTGTTTAAAAGAAATAGAAATGTTGAGTCAGAAATGTGACTATGTAATTTTAAATTGTCTAGCAGCTACCTTAAAAAAGGAAAAGAAACACATAAAGCTAATCTACTAATGTATTTTATTTAAACAAATATATCCATTGCAACGTCATCAAATCATCATGAAAAAAATATCAATGAGCTATTTTACATTTTTTCCCCTACTAAGTTTTGAGATCCCATGTGTATTTCGCACTTCCAGCACATGTCAGTTCAGACCAGTGACAATCCAAGTGCTAGAGACACCTGGGTCGGCTAGTGGCTACACCATTAGACAGGGCTCTAAACCAAATTTTTTGCCTGTCTTGGCCTGAACCGCAGAACGCAGCCACAGAAAGATGAAACACAAGTTTTCCTTGCACAAAGCTGGGACGCTGAATGCCGACTAACATTTGAACAAAGAAAATGTCTTTATATCCAAGCCCTAGAACTATTACTTTTGTAATAAAGGGCAACCCTTGGGTCACTTCAGGCCATTTCTCGTGATTTGCATTAGGTGTTCTTTGAGACACAACATTAATCCGGTAATAATTAAAATGATCTACTGTACTATTAACATTCTCAAATCTTTTCAGCAAAGTGATCTATGCCTGCAGCAGACTGACTAATTAAACGGCTCAGAGTTGTAAATGGCTATTGTAAGCACTTCCCTCTTTAAAAATACAGCTCTGGGAAGGGCAGTTTATGACAAGAGCTACTGGGATTGATCTGCTTCACACAGAGGCCGAGGCAGCACAAATAGCAAGTTTTACTTGAGAAACTGGTGTCTTGCTTTGCTGCCAAAGTGAAGCTTTGGCCACAACTTGGCCGCCTGGAGAAATGGCAGGCTGTGGGCCAGTAAGCCCTTTGCCCCATGGGGTTTCAGGATGATAATACATTTTGCAAGAGTCCTCCCCTGACCTTTCACATGTGAGTCAGCATTCCTGGGTGGTACAGCCCACCTTCCGAAAAGAAAGAACACAGCTTCAACTCCACCCAGCAGCCTCTAGTCTGCTGTGATCCTGCCCCGAGCCAAGAGATTTGGGTGTGTAAATCCAAAGAAGAGTTGCCTCCATGCTCTCGCTTCTTTATCCTGCTGGAGTCAAAGTGAATTGCTTGTTTCTTGTTCTCCCTTCCACACTGGCTCCCCCATTAAATGGTCGAAGTTAGTCATGTCTGGGATTTTTCACAATAGTCTTTCCTGTTCTAAATGCAAGCGATGCTTGAGTAGCCTTGTAAAAGAGCTAAAAATATGGAGGCAGCTAGGCCACAAGCGAGGGATTGGTAACTTCTTTTGTACACTTGGGGACGCCCAGAGAAGACCCAGCAAAACTTCGTCAGCCCCAGGTAAATCTTATAAGTGAGCCTGGGGGTGCTGGCATTTCTATTTCACCTTGTCCCCACATCAGTGGTGTGTAGAATGGCTTGGCTACAATCACAGTGCCCGGCGCTGAATTAGCATACAGCAAAATAATGGATCAATGAGTGAGCAATGAGTACAGGAGCTACCATTGCTGTCAGCTATAAACAGATTCCTTGGCAATCTCTCCTGGATCTTACCTTCTTCTCATTTGGATGTTTTCAATGTTGTATAGAGTTATGGCAGGAAGCTATTAGGCTGTAGAAGCTAAGTAGTCTTTTGTTACTATTTTTGCTCTTCAAGCCAACTAAAAAAACCTTTGCCCTAGATCAGGTATGAGAGAATTAAGAAAAAAGTCCTTCTGTGCCAAAACAGGGATCAGAACGGTGTTCCAAGAAGGAAATCAGTGAAGACACAGTGCAGCTATTTGCTCAGAATAATAATTCCTTTAGGTATCTAAGCATTCAGAAATTCTATTTTCAAAGCAGATATCTGGATAAGTAAAGGGTTTGAACTATCCCCTTGTCTTTTCATTGTGTGTGACATTCATTTACATAAAGTTTCCATGTGCCCTGTATAGTCTAGTAGAATCTCCCATACTGCACTCCTCTGCATGACTCAGTGGACAATAAACTCAATCTTGGGTGTGTGCAAGCACAAAGCTCTCCAATGCCTCAACTTGCCCAAGGGAAGAGCGAGCTCATCACTAAACACATGCCCTGCAGTAATTAGATGAATAATACAGCTTCAAACTTCACCCATAGTTTCTAAATCCATTCAGCACGGTTTAAGTACGATCAGTTTTGATAGAAGTAGGTTTAATAGCAATAGTTCAAAGTGTCCGAATTGTCAGAGTGGCCACATTAAAACACAGAAGATAAAATCAAATCTAGAAATGACGTTCGTTGTAGGATTGGCTTCACTGCCAGGCACTTTGTAGAGTTTCGCAGAGGGGGACGATGAGGTTCCACTTGGCTTTAATAAGCTTAATGCAGATTGAGGTTGCTGTGTAAAATATGACATATGATAGCCCTTAATTGCTGAGGAGTAAGGACACTGAAAAATAATATTTAGAGGCAAAGATAGAGAAGCCCTAAGCAGTGCATACTTATTAGATTCTTCTCTAGGACACCCAGTTCAGAATTACATTCATTTTGAAGGATACATAAAACCATTGTATATATAATAGTGTCAGAAAAGTATAAAACAAGCTTAAAACCATGATCAAATGTTCAGGTAACAAACACATAGTGTCTACTAAAAAGCATTAGGCAAGCCGTTCCCATGTAAATCATAAAGCCCTGTGACTAAATGAATAATTCACTTTCAAAGGAGATGTTTGGGCACCATATTGACATATTTTATCTTAGAAGTCCAAAATAAAACCGAATATAGGCATTTCAGGGTTCTAGACTGTTAAAAGACTTTGTGGTTGGAACGACAGCTGCTAAATATGTAAGAAACAGTAAATTATATTCTAATGATCACCTCCACTAATTTATAAGTAATATCATTTATTTGGACAGATTCTAAACTGTTATTCATCTTCTTCGTGTAGTTAGTTTTTACACAGGACATAAATATTATTGACATCTATATCATTAGTTATCTTAAGTTGATGATATTCATTGATCTGTCTGTATCAACTCTTGCCTCACTCCACTCTCTTTTAAATATCATTAAGTATGTCACATTCAGCTTACGATTCTTTACTCATTGAAAATTCTTACAAAAATGATTGGTTTCTCTTCCATTAGAATTTGAGCCTCTAAACATTGACCAAATTCACTTGGCTATATATTTCAAGCCGTGACTAAATGTAGTGATATATTTTAAGTAAACAGAAGTTCAAAATAATCTCAATATCCCATAGCCCTTACCATCAGTCTCAGTAAAACAGATCAATGAAAAACAATATAACAGAACAGCAAACATAAATACTGAACCCTTATTTGTAGATGTTGCCATAAACGTAACACCTACCATATATAGAGAGGGGTACTGAAAATAACTTTCTTTTGTAATAAGTACACTGTTTCCTGAGAGAATGGTAAACTGAGTGCTGTAAATGTATTATTAGGTTTAAATCAACAAGGAAGCTACTTCTTAAAGACCTTATGCATCCAAGTTTATGATGAAGAGAAAAAAGTCCTTTTTGGTTATTGAACTAAAACCGAATGGACATGATAGATGCTTGATTGTAGCCAAATGACAACAACGCATCTTATCATTCAATACAGAATTCAGTTAACTAGATGTTTTATGTGTGTGAGAGGAAAAATCGAAATGTGATATGAATTGAGCAGATGCCTTGGAAAATATAGATGAGAACATTATCATGATTGGGTTATACCATTTGGGCTGTAAAATAGGGCACCATCTACATCAAAGCCATAAGTTCAGTGCCATATAAACAGAAGCCCTACCATTATTTCACAGTCCGGCTTCTGCAGGGCCATTGCATCGTTTTTCTTCATTCATCTGTTCCCTTTTTTGGGTATAATAAATCCGCAATACTTTCAAGAGTATAAGGCATACCCTTAAAAACATTCATGAAAGAATGTTCAGAAAGTGAGCCATTTGATGGTTTATTTATTGGGAGAAAATATTTAACTTGACATTGAGCAGTTTATCTAGAATGGGAGTTTTTCAGCCCTCCACTGACTTTCTGTGATTCTCTCTTGAAGACTTGCCTGGTAAAAATCAACGTGCTTAGCTGAATTAATAAGCAAAGGACAAGGTAGATGAATTGTTTTGCCAGGCTGAAGGTGGTGGCCTGTGTGTTGGCCCAGTGTTGGAGGACTATGGGGACTGCTTGCTACCCGGAGGTAATGGTGACTTCATTCTCCCCCACCCCAGAGCCTCTCTCAGTCAAAGCCCTTTCTATGGGCCTGCTTAATGTACAGAATTAGCAAGTCAGTGGGATTTTCCATATCTGTATTTGTTTCTTCTCTTTATCAATCAGTTCTCAAACCCAGCCATGCAATTATTTTTTAACAAATCAATTTTATTGGTACATATTAATAAAGCATGTATCCATCCAAAGTACACAATCAGTGGTATGTGGTATAATCACATAGTTGTGCATTTAGCACTTCAATCTTTTTTAGAAGATTTTCATTATTCCCCTAACAATAATAAGAAACAAATGAAATTCATCACCTCTCAATCTCTCTATGCTTCCCCTGCCATACATAGCTGCTATTCTTTTTCATTCTCTCTAGAATATTTGTATTTACATCGTGTAAAAATAGTCTTATATAAGCAATATCATCCATAATCGTATTTTAAGTGAGGTTTTGCTATGTTATACAGTCCCAAGTTATATTTTTTCAGCTTTCCTTCTAATAATATCATGACTTTAGACTTAACCTTTCAACCACTGTCATTTCCATATAATAGCTCTGCTAGTTACAAACACTATGATGTGCTTTCACCATTTCTATTTAATTCCAAAGATTTTACAAACAACATTTTTACCAATTTTGCACAGATTAACCTTCAGCTTTCCATTTTTTACTCTCCTCCTGTTTTCTGGTGACCTATATTCTAAGTATTAACTCCGTGAGTTTATATAATATTTGTAGTTCATAAGAGCACAATTACACAGTATTTGTCCTTTTGTGTCTAGCTTGTGTCACTCAACATAATGTCCTCCAGGTTCATCCATGTTGTCATATGCTTCACGACATAATTTCTTCTTACTACTGCATAAAATTCCATCATGTGCAGATACCCACAATTTCTTTATCCATTCATCAGTTGATGGACACCTGATTTATTTCCAAATTCTGGCAATCATTAATAACGCCACTGTGAACATTGGTGTGCAGATGTCTATTTGTGTCACCACTCTCAGTTCTTCTGGGTGTATACCTAGTGATGGTATTGCCTGGTCACATGGCAAGTCTACCTTCAACTTCCTAAGGAACTGCCAAAGAGTCCTCCATGTTGGCCGTACCATTCTACATTCCCACCAACAGTGAATAAGTGTTCTTATCTCTCCACATCCTTTCCAAAAAAATTTTTACAGTTTTCTGACTTTTTAATAGTGCCAGGCATGTAATTTTTTGTGGTCAATGTAAGAGAAGAGGAATATTAAAAAGCATTTCCTATAAGCCAACCATTTTCAAAGTATTGCCTTTCTTTCTTTGCACCACAGGCCTACAAGGGGAATTTATATCAATCCCATTTTACATAGGCAAATGTTATATCAAAGGAATACAACTCGTGGAACATAACCATAAAGGAACTTTATTTTGATCTTGCAAAATCTTTTAATGTATTCTATGGGGCTTGTTCTTCTTCTATCCCTGGATTAAATTTTTTATAAGTCCTTTGGATTTTCTGGTCATAGGCACACAATAAAGTCAGTTTCCATTCAAAAGGTCACTTCCATATAATGGTCCAAACATCAAATTTTTGTTAAAGTGAAGACTTCTTGCTCTTTCAGCTGAGACATGCTGCAGGCTGACTGCAGGATAAAGAGGACCTTTTATTCTCCCTATTCCTTGGCTTCTACTTTTACCCCTTTTCCCCAACCTGCTCAGCATGGTGCCTGACCCTCCAAGATAGATCACTGGAGGAGCTAGATGCTTACTAAAACATTATAAAACCAGTTTCCCACCTTATTTGCAAATCCCACCTGGTGGCCCAGCACATCACCTTGGTATGGAGCATTTATTGACTGGAACCATGACTAAAATCCTATTATCTTTGAAAACATCATGAAAAAACTAAAGACTTAGCAGTTTTAGAAGTTTTCTAGCCAAAACAGAACTGTGGTTTTGGAACATGATTAACTTCATGAAGGCCATTACCGTGTTTCTTGTGTTCCTCTTCCAGAAAAAGAACAAAAATCCTGTAACTTGCTCCACCTTAAAATCATTTTAAACATGATATATCCTACTAATAACATAGTGGACTAAACCACATTAAGAACTTCCATTCACAAAATAAAGAGAATATAGTTGGTGGAGCTTAATTTGTGCTCTTTGTTCAAGGAAAGGAGCCTCTGTCAACTCAGTCAACTGTAATCACAAACACGATTTTTTTCTTGCAAATCTTAAAACATATTTGCACATTTCCTAGAACTTGCTTGAAAAAAAGATGGCAAACTGTAATTGGTTTCTAACATCTTGAAAAAATATAGGCATTGCTTTATTAATGTTGTACTTATATTCCATGGTATGTTCAGTGATCTGTGCCTGGGTGGGTGGCCTGCATTTGAATGTGTGTGTACACGTGTGTGTTTAAGTGTGCCTGTGAGATAGGTGTGCATTTCTATCTGTTACATAAAAGGCCAACATGCACATTGACAAATTATGTCACCTTTAAAATGGACAAGAGTAGGGGC
>PVKH010003674.1:0-24536 GCA_004027955.1 Chaetophractus vellerosus
CACTTTCACTTTCTTTCATTTCTTGATTTTTTACCCTTCCCTTTCCATCTGTTCCCTCTTATTTTCTCTGTCATTTCTGAGTGCCAGTGGCCGGGATGTGCTCGGTTTAGGCCAGCAGCGCCGCCTGTGGGCGGCCCCTTCCTAGTCAAGGCTCACGAGAAGCTTTGGGTCTGGCAGGTGGTGTCTTGCACCTGGCACAACACAATATGCAGAAGAATATTACCTTGCATTTATAAATGCTTTTCAAAGCATTTTCGTTATCTATTTAGATTTTCAAAACAACCTCCCCAAAAAAGAGGGAAAACAGGTGCGGCTGTGATTATTGTTAGGATACCAGCAAGGAAATCACATGGATTTGTCCTGAGTGACGTGGTGAACCAGCAGCATAGTTGTCAAGTGATCCCAGACAAGGGTGTCTTCCTGTAAAAAGCACATGGTGCACCAGAACCCCCAGTGACACAGGTTGACAACTGCCTGCAAATACCCCTGGTATGCCGGGTCTCAGAAGAGGAAAAAAGAAAGAGAACTCAGAAGTCCAGAAATATTCTGCCATTAGCCTTGATCACTGCGGAGCAAATCTAGAAATGATGTAACTGTTCTGCATAGGGTTATGCCATACACTAGTGTCGTGGGTGACTTTAATCAAGAACTGGTGTTTTCCTCTCATGGCTTCCTAGAAATAGTGTCAGCCGTGCATGAAATTATGGGAGCACATATAGGTAATACAAGAGTAGAGTTTTAAGGTGCAGCGTAACGGCACCAGACTCTTAAATCTTTAGCTGAAGAACAATTATCCAGTGTATTTCCTCAAATGTTTTTTAACCAGCTCCCTATGGGAAACATTTTAAAAATTAATTTTATTCATTAAAGTCAGATAGAAAACAGAAAATAGGAGAGCTAAACTTTGCTCATTTTCTTCACTTCATAAACAATTGAAATCAGTGTCCTCTGGACAAACCATCCTTTGTAATAATCTTTGGACCTCCTCAGGCTTTCTGAAAATTGGGGGTTTTGAGACTTGGAAATGTAGATCTGAACTGGGTAATTGCTGAAAACAAAATGTGTACTCAAATTGGGTCTAGGTAAGAAAGGGCCTTTTCGTGAGTGGTAATTTCATCCTTAGAATCACTTCTTGGCCATATGTTCAGGTAGCTCATAGAATCAAAGAAAGGGTCTCAGAGAGATGAAGCCCCAGCCTTGGTACCATGGCAGGCATGTGACAGCTGAGACCAGAGCTCTGGGCCCTTACTCCCACTCCAGGGCTCCTTCCACACCTCACTGCAGAAATCCCCCAGAAGTGTATCGTCTGGCATGGGACTTATTGTTATTTTTCTGAGCGATACCTCAGTGCAGTTATTATTCACAGAAGTGAGAGTTTTCCTATAAAGAAGGCAGAAGCCAAAATCCACGTTTCTCTGGCATTAGCATATTGTCGATTGTCATGGCACTGAATGAGTGTGAGGCGAGAAGTGAATATGTTCCATCATGCCAGCAATTGCTGGGTAACAGGGAGGTTTGACTTTTCCAGATTATCTTCATGTCAATTGTGACATCTCTTAATGTATTATTTCTAACATGCACAATGAAATGTGAAATGGTGTTAATAGTAGCCTAAGGATACCAAAGCTTCAAGACTAGAAAATGCTTTTAAGCTGCCTTTCTTCTTCCCCCCAATGGGCTGCTGTATTAACACTCATTATAGCGAAGCAGAACAGATGGGCAAACAGACTGGTTAGTTATTTATATATATATTTTTTCTTTATGGAACTTAGATGTTGGCTCTTCAGTAAGTGAAGGGAGATTTTAGATGTCGCCTTGTCTTGATTTCCTTTTAATCAGAGGAAGAAAGGAGCCACTTTGCTCCTGATCTATTAATAATGTGGCTATATCCTTTTCTGAACTGCTGACTTCATAGCTCTCTGTGTACCCATTGCAATCAAAAGCTGAATTCTTTCCAGTACTCCAAGCCACATGTGGTATATTCATGTTCTTTCTGGCTTAGAATTAATTTATGGAGTTTATCACTTTTAATTCATTTTTAAAAAGCATCATTCCTGATTATCACAAGGAATTTTCTACAGTATTGGCTTTCCCATCCAAAATGAAAAGGTTTGTGATTATTTAGTGACAATTACCCCTAATGTTATTTAAATAGCTTGTACATTTTCCTATAGCGTTTTTTAAAAGGTCAAATGTCTTTGCTTTTTCTCAAAAACGTGTTTTACTTATTTTTTCCTTCCCATTTTATAAAAATGGGTCTTCTGATAAAACTATGACTGCACACTTCCAGTTCAAAAATTAAGGTAAAGAAAAAAGTTTTTATAATCTTTCCTTATTAAAGGGCAAAGATGTTATATACATATAATATGTATTCATATCAAGTAATGTGCTTATGTGGGAAGAACTCTCTTGTGCTGTAAGATGAAGTGCTCTGCAATAATAATTCCGCTAATGTTAGCTTGCTATGGTGTGATACCTAAAGGATTGCCTAAAGAGACTGCAAGTACGTGTAAAGAGGGGAAGGATAAACACGTAGATGTACGAATTTTTTAATCTTTTTTTTTTTTCAGTTTGAATTGAAATTACAGATCTGTTAAAGTATCTTATCAAAGGTGGGAAAAAAGTCCTATGAAGATGGAATTAAATTATATTAGCTCATGACATTGTGGGTAGGGTTATAACTTCTAATTACTTGGTACAGGATAATGTAGCCATGCAACCATTCTAGGCGGGTTTCAAGTAAAGCCATGGGTGATTAATTGGACCACATTTCTTTAGATGTGGCAGGTGATCCTATCACATAGATTATTTAACTGAAAAAAATAAATCATCTTCAGTGGAACTTTATATTAGAAGGTTCCATCACACATCAAAGAGATGCTTTGGTTAAATTCTCACACTGTGTTCTATGACTTCAGAAATAGCATGCTGTTATTAACAATATGTGAAAACGAGACTCTTAGATCTGCTCCACGTTGCAGTCTTTGCATGCTCCTTTGCACCAGCAGACTCACCTCTCTAAGTAGCATGGTTTCAGGGAAGCAAATGAATAAAGGGTGAGGGGGTTGGGAGAGAAAAGCTGAGCGAAGCTAATGGAAAAAACAGAAGATAAAAAAATGTTAGGGTTTGTGTGAAGGATAATACAAAAAAGGGAAACTTTGTTGAGTAGTTTATTCTAGCAGTCTTCAGGGGTACATTTTGAGATCTCAGTTGGATTGAGGTCAAATAAGAGAATTTTCTGTAGAAATGAAACTTTGACATTATATCAGACTATAAAAAATATGCAGTTCAGGAGTGTTTTAATGACATTTCTTTAGTTGTGGTTAAACTACAACTCAGTCTTCAGGTCCTCAACCTGACTTCCTTTGTCACCCCCTTCTCCCACCAAAGTTGGGTCATGTACCTGGGGGATGAACTCTCACGGCACCTTTATTTAACCAGCATAGCTGTATAGCATTGCCATATAACTGACCTTTTTGATTATCTCCTTCTCTGGACTTTTCTATTTTATGCAGGTAGGGAGAGAGACCATATCTTGCCCTGTTTCCTATTATATGCCCAGTACCTCTCAAACACAGTGTCTGTCACGTAGTTGTTGCTCAAAATTACTATCTGTTGATTAAACGAATGAATGATTGGATAGGTGTTTATGTGTAAAACCGAAATAACATGGTAAAAAACATTTCTCCAGTTATCTATGATTAACTTTATGAATTGGAGATCTTTTTTTTTTTTGTTAGAGATGTAGGTTTACAGAAAAAACATGCAGAAAATACAGAGTTCCCATAAACCCCCTCCTCACCCAGTAGTTTTCCCTATTATTAACACTTTTCATTAGTTAGTGTGGTACCTTTTTTACAATTGTTGAAACAATACTTTTACAATTATAATATTAACTATAGACCATAGTTTACATTAAGGTTCACTTTTTATGTTGTATAGTCCTATGTGTGTGTATTTTCTTAATTTATTATAGTAACATATATACAACTTATGGTTGCCCCCTTTTAACCACAGTGAATTGGAGATCTTTGCATCTCAAATGACTTCATATTATTACTTTCAAAATGGGCAAAACTTGAAAACATCACTCTTAAAATTAAATTACTGATTTAAAAAAACCATATGATCATCTCAATTGATGCAGAAAAAGCATTTGACAAATTCAACACTCTTTCATGAGAAGAACATTAAAAAAAAAACTATTGGACCCACCCAGGACAACTAACAAAAGGATGAAGATGATGGACAATGCCCATCCCGAAAAGCAGAGTATCTACAACTGCAAGCAAGACAGTTCCATCCATCTGCCCCATGGGATCTAAGTCCCCTCTCAGTCAGAAGCAGAACGGCCATCACCATCCTCAAATCTTCAAGATTGAGGAATGAACAAACATAAAGGGGGATGCAACTTCGGACTAAAGTAAACATTATTATTCTAACAATGGAAGAACTTGTATCATTGATATAAAGGCAGGGGCCACCGAGGTTCTGAGGAGGAGGAAAGGGAAGAATAGGTGTAACGTGGGGCATTTTTGGGACATTGGAATTGCCCTGCATGGCATTGCAATGATGGATACAGGTCATTATATATTTTGTCAAAACTTATAAAATTGTGCGGTGCAAAGTATAAACTATAATATAAACTATAGACCATGGATAGTAACAGTGCTTCAATATGTGTTCATCAATTGTAATGTACAGTGGACACATTAATGAAAGATGTTGTTAATGGGGGAAAGTGGGGGAGGAAGAAGTTGTGGGGTATATGGGAATCCCTTATATTTTTATATAATATCTATATAATCTAACATGTCTTTAAAAATAAAAAAATTAAAAAGATGACCCCCCCCAAAAAAAAACAAACAAACATACAAAAACTAGGAGTAGATAGGAGCCTCCTCAGCCTAGTAAAAGTCATCTATGAAAAATGCCCAGGTAACATCATACTTAAGGGTGAAAGATTGAAAGCATTCCCCCTAAGATCAGAAACTAGATAAGTTTTCCCACTTTTCCCACTTCTATTCAACATTGTACTGGAAATTCTAACTAGGGTAACTTAGGCAGTAAAAAGATATAAAAGGTATCCAGATGGGAAGGAAAGACATAACATTACCCCTGTTAATAGATAGCATGATCGTATATGTAGAAACCCCTAAAGAATACACAACAAGCTATTAGAGCTAATAAAGGAGTTTAGCAAAGTTGCAGGATGCAAGATCAATATAAAAATCCATTGTATCTCTATAGCAATGAACAAACCAAAAATGAAATTAAATAAACAATTCCATTTACAATAGGACCAAAAAGAATAAAATACTTAAGAATAAATTTAATCAAGGAAGTGCAAGACTTGTACATTGAAAAATATAAAACATTTTGAAAGAAATAGAAGAAGACATAAATAAATGTATTTGTAGAATGGAGGACTTAAAATTATTAAGATGGTAGTAGTCCCCAAATTAATCAACAGATTCAGTGCAATCCCTATCATAATTTCAATTGCCTTTTTGCAGAAATGGAAAAGTTGATCCTAATATTCATATGGAATTTGCAAGGCACTCAGAATAGTGAAAAAAATCTTGAAAAAGAAGAACAAAGTTGGAGGTCTTACACTTTCCAATTTCAAAACTTACTACAATGCTACAGTAATCATAACAGTGAAGTGCTGGGATAAGTGTAGATATATAGATCAATGGAGTAGAATTGAGAGTCTAGGAATAAACCCATAAATCTTTGGTCAATTGATTTTTTTGACAAGAGTGCCAAGACCATTCAGTGAGGAAAGACTAGTCTTTTTCAACAAATGATGATTGGACAATTGGATATCCAATGCAAAAGAATAAATTGGACCCCTACTTCACACCATATGCAAAAATGAATTCAAAATGGATCAAAAACTTGCATAGGAATATTCATAGCTGCATTATCCATAATTGCCCAAAGTAGAAACAACCCTAATGTCTATCAGCTGATGACTGAATTTTTAAAAATGTGTTATATCCATATAATGGAATATTATTCAGCCATTAAAAAATGAATGAAGTACTAATACATGGTACCGCATGGATGAACCTTGACACAAAGAGGCACCTATGTATGATTCTATTCATATAAAATGTCCAGAGCAGGCAAATTCATAGAGACAAAAGGTAGATTAGTGGTTGAGAGGGGGTCAGGTGATGGGAAGCGACTGCTTAATGGGTTCAAGATTTCTTTTTATATGTTGAAATTGTTCAGGAATAAATAGGGGTAATGGTTGCATAACTGTGTGAATTTACTGAAAACTACTGAAACGTGCACTTTAAAATGGTGAATTGTATGCTATGCCAATTTTACTTCAATAAAAATTTAAATTATTGCTGTGTATGTTTCAAAACAAAATTGCCACCTGTTTATGGTGGAGAGAACTCATTGAAGAGTAGTGCTTTTAAAAATATATATAATTAATTTGGAATTTCCTGAGTCATCATTTGAATTGGGAGTAAATCTGGACTGATCTGCTCATTAACATGCCCTTCATCCCCAAGTTGGAATCAACAGAAAAGTCCCTTGAAAAGAAAGGTCCCTCTTATATGGTTTATTTTTGTTAGTCTGCTGCAATATATTTGATTTTCAGTAATTTCAACTTTTAAAATTCAAGTAAGATTTTTTGATACAAACACCACCATAAAACACAGAGAGAACACCACGAAACATTCTTCAGAGGTAGTGAAGGCTAACTCATGTCTTAGATTCTTTCATTTACCTTGGGTAGCATATGAGACTGTAAACACAAAAATTGGAATGAGGAAGAGAAGAGTGTGAACACTCCCAGAGGATGACTGTAAATTGTCTCTTGATTCCCAATATACTTCAGTGATTTTGTGCCTTTCTATTTTCAACCTTCTCTGTTTATTTTGAAGAGGTGGCAACAGAAAGAGGGGCGAGGCGAGGCTTCCCTCTCATTTAGGTCTTCTGTCCTGTGTACCCTTGAGGTTGTTTTCCCACATTTCCTTTGTGACAAGGAAGGAACTCCTGTCTGGGAGCCCACACATGTTACTGTACTATTCTGAGGAGGAGCTGTTAGGTGCTGGAGATGAGGAGCAGGGGAAAGCTGCTTCTTAGGCAGGGAATTTACACTCTCTCACAGTATGCTCAAACTTAGATCAGAAAGACTTCCAGCATCTTAAGATGTTTTATAATGTATCTTTATTACATTAGCTAAAGCCAGCAAGTTCTCCTCCAGCCCCTTAACCGAGGCGTCAACAGACCAGTCCTCTTCCTGCTCCCTTCCCACTAGGCCTTGACCTCTCTGCAAAAAGTCACAGGCAAATGTGCCAGGCTTTCCCATGTTCTCGTGTCTTAGCTCAGGCAGTTCCTTTAATGTGCATGGCAAATTTCTACCAAACCTTTGAGATCCTACAAAAACACCACTTCCTCTTTTAATTCCTGCTTCTGCCCTGTTATAATTTAAACCGACTTTTAAAATTTTGCCTTGTAATAGAGCCCAGTGAGACCTCAGTTGTGGACTGACTACATTTTATTGTGTGGATCTTTTCTTTTCTAAAATGTTGGCCCCTCTTCCACATCAGGCCCCTGAGCACTTGTAGTACAAGTTCTAAGATTTAATCTCATTTTTCCATTACTAACACTTAACACAGCGCCTGATACATTCCAGCCACTTCAAAAGTTTTTGGTGCATAAATCAATAAATGACTGTTTTTGGAAACATTTGTGGGAGCATATGTGTGTGTGAGTGAGTGCATGCAGTTGAATTTCCAATACACATTTTGTGCCGAGAATTTGCGTGTAAGTATAATATCAGGTCACTGTTGCATAGATGTTTTATACTGCTGGTGACACAAATGTGTGGTTTGGGCAGTCACTTCATTTACAGTTCTTACATGGCTTGGTTCAAGTTGCCAGTAATTCCAAAAGTGTACGGTCTGGTTTGGTCAAAGGCAGTGTCATTCCAATTGGGAACCACTGAACAGTTTGCTGCACTGAAATGGCATTCTCATGGTCTTTGGTTTCAGGTTTTTGTAACTTCTAATGTTTGCCTATGTCTTTTACATATAGGCTGACCATTGATATCTTTGAATGAATCTTATTTTACTTATGTTCTGCAGGGGCTTGGAAATGTTGATAATCTATGACTGTCTATACCCAGTCCACTTCACCTGATGTTATATTTGCTCTCTACATGCATTTAGAATGGTTGACCTCTGCCCCCTAAAAACATCTCCCTCCACAACTACAGTGTAGAGAAGCTAGAATTTCACCTAGCAAACTGGGACTTTCCCTTTCTTCTGCCTTAGTCACAAATTGCAAGGACTGTAAACTTGAAGGCATTTGTTGTGCAAATCATATAGGTCTCGGATTAAAGCACTTAACCATTAAGTCACAATAAATTACATAACCCTCTAAATGAAAGATTATAGGACAATACTAATAGACCATCAAATAGAAATACTGTAGCTTTAAAATATTACTGCTGAATTATCATCTGAGTAGTTGTGTGTGTGTGCATGTGTGTATGTGTGTATTCACGTGTATCCACAGACCAGGGGTCTGTAAAGCTTTAAAAAGATGAAAACGTGTTAACATGAGGGTACCTAATATTGTAGTAGTTATAATCTTTATAGGAAAAACAGTTTTCCCTGTATGTAAAACTCCACCAATCTACTCTCTCCTTCCTGTTGATGACTTAATATAACCAGTGATAGAGAACAGCCTGAAGAACCATACAAATTCCTGACAGTATCAGAGCCATAGAGTCAGTCCTTACTGAAATTTTTATTTGCTTGTCTTAATTTAAGAGCATTACCTTTGTATCTAAGTGATTCAGAATTACTTTTTATTATTAGGCTAATATGAAAAATTCTCTTTGCTGAGATTTTACAGTTTGAAGTATTGAATTTCTGCATCTATAGATGTTAGAGCTCTGAAGAAGGGCTTAGGGGCAGCAATCTTGATGGAAGAGAGAAATCTTGAAGCTACATTTTGGGGTAGCACCACCCACAAGACTGAGAAAACGTCAATTGTTCATAAAAAGGGGAGCAGTTGGATGTGGGTGTTAGGGAAGATTGAGAGGCCTGAACTTCCTTTGTTCCTCATAGGCATGAGGTAAGGGCCTATTACAGTGAGATGGATGGAGAGGAAGGAAGGGCTAGGAGAGACATTTCAAGACTGGATGAATAGCTGGAGAAGCACGATGAAAGAATAAAATAAACAAAAATGAACAGGTTGGGCCCAGCAAACCCTGAGAATTTGGGGCAGCGGTCTTGGGTGGGGCAGGTAAGGTTAGTTTGCTTCAGTCAATTTGAGGATTATCTCCTTGGCAGTTTATCCACAGATACTCTAAACTTTTATGAGAGGTCAGTAGAGGCAAGAAGGCTCTGAGAAGAGGCAGACGGCTGCTTTATTTTCATTTATTCAACATCTTCTGCTCAATCCTTAAAACATTCCACTAGCTAAAGAGAAAATGAACCAAAGGAAATGCCCCCATCTCCTTCTTTCATCTTCTAAACCAGTGCCACCTCAGGTAAAATAAAATAGTGATTTACAAAATCACCGTGGATGTAGAAACTAGCCCATCCTGCAGTCTGAGGAAGATCCCTTCCCCCTGGCAAAATAGGAGGCGCTGAGAAGAGCTGGCCTGCAGGGTAGGATGGGGAAGATGGAGAACTTCTCCCTGGCCTCCTGAATTGGGTGGACCTGTCGAATGTGCTCTCTTTATTCGGCAGTTTTTTTTTTTTTTAAGATTTATTTATTTTATTACATATCTCCCCTTCCCCCCCGCTGCGGCAACACACCGAGACTGGTCACTGCGCAGGTGCGGCTTTCCCCGCTTGTGGGCGGCTTCTGCTTCCATTCACGGCTGGCTTTCAGTTCGCGGGTGGCTGGCTGCACTCCATTCGTGGGCGACCTGCCCTGTCCGTGGCGGCTTTTGCCCTGTCCGTGGCAGTTTTTGCCCTGCCCACGGCGGCTCTGGCCCGCCCATGGTGGCTTGCCTTTCTCAAGGCCGTCTGCCCGCTAGGAGAGGTCCCCGGGAACCGAACCCGGGGCCTCCCATGTGATATGCCGGTGCCCTATCCACTGGGCTATCGAGCCGGCCCCTATTCGGCAGTTTTTTTGTGATTCCAAAACGTTGGCAAACCTATGTGCCGGTTAAGCATATGTGTGGCAAGTAGTAGTGGATACATATTTATTTAAATAAATAAATATATATTTTTGGTATCATCCTCGACTAGTTGATCCTTCAGGCGTGTGTTTTGCAAGGGGCATGTCTTCTGATCTTGCTTTCTGATCTGAGCGTCTAAAAGGGAATCAGATGAGAATGGGCCATGTGGTGCTTCTCCTTCCGTGCCGGGTCACACCATCAGTGCTGCGGAGTTAGGCTGGTGGCTCGGCCCAGCGAGACACTAAGGCAGGGGTTTTTGCTGGGGCCGTACGTTCTGACCCAGCTTTCTCTTCTTGCAGGTGCACATATCTTGACCAGCTCAGCAGGAAGGTGGATTTTCTTTGTCTTTGAAGAAGAAAAAAATGTCCTCGTGTCTGTAGAGATGATTTGCTGTTCAGCCCGGCTGAAGCTGACCGAATGAGACTATGGGCTGTGCCTCCGCCAAGCATGTTGCCACTGTTCAAAATGAAGAGGAAGCCCAGAAAGGGAAAAACTACCAGAACGGAGATGTGTTTGGCGGTGAGTGCCAGGGAACTTTACTCTTGACCTGTTGATTCTGGGCCTTTCACTCTCACAGGAGTGCAAAATCGCAGTGATTCTTGTGCTATGCTGTTTGGGGGTGCTGGTGAAAGGGTGATGAGAAGGTGGATATCAGTGCAGATCTTCTACATTGGATGATGTATGTCATGATTTGTGTGTTGGAGGCCTTGGGCAGGATCAGGAAAGGTTTTATGAAGGAGTTGGCATTTAAATCGAGCTTTAAATGGGTATGTGGGGCAGCAGCCAGAGGGGGAGGTATTGGAGTGGGGAGTCCTAGTGGGAGAGAACAGTAAAACTGAAAACACAGAGGTCCTTAGGTGCTGTGAGTGAGGGTTTATAAATGAGGGAATGAGGTCTTTTTAGAATAATAAAGACTTATTCTTTACGGGGGGTTATAAATCTTCAAATTTAAGAATACAAACACAATGAATATAATAATCGTCTTTTAGCCTTTCTGTGATGATTCAGAGTGACTTTTAAGATATCTAATGCAGAGGTTGCAAATTGCCAAGCCATGGCCACATCTGGCCTGCAATTATATTTTCTTTGGCTCCCACCAGAATTTTTTGATAAAAAGCAAAACAGCCATTAAAAACCAGAATGTTTCACATAAAACCTCATACATCTAGCTTCTCTTGAAAAGTCAGATCTGTCCACACTGGGTCTTCATTCCTTGCGGCTACAGTCCTGTGGCAGGGGGAAGGGGATGGGGGTAAAAGGGTGAAGGGGTGGGGTGTGGAAGAAACATTTGCCCCTTCTGTCAGGCTGTGGGCCTGCAGTGAACTGCTATCCCTTCCCAGTGAAGGCACATTAAGCCCATTTCACTCATTTATGTTAACCTGCCTGGCTGCTTACAGGCATTTGCGTTTACCTGAGCTTGAGTTTGCTCCTTGGCAGATCAATTATTGCTCTGATGAAACATGGGTATGTGTTAAGTACAAAATCCCAGTGTATACGAAACAGATAAGACAGTTTTTGCTGTATTACATTAATGATAATGCCTATTACTTGACATTGGCATGGTATTTTTATTCATAAGAGTACTTCTTCATCTCTTATTATATATAGAACCTCATAGAGAAAATGTTTACATGAGAATGAACAAATTTGCACTATTCAGTCACTGTAAAATAGTTCTACCACATTGAGAATGTCCAGCTTTTGATCCATTGTAATAGTTGTTTCAGTCAGCTAGTAAGGTGGGTATACTGCGAAAGGGCTAATGCATTTGTTAAAAGTGGACTAGAATATTTGAGGAGGATTTTGTTTGGTTTGGTTTGAAGGAGATACAAATTTGCCTCTAGCAGTGATTTCCAATAGAATTTAGAACTGTGGAGAAGATTCATCTGTGAATGTCTCAGTAAAACTAGAATCCAGATCGAGACCACGGTTTCTGGGAAAACTGCTAATTGCAATTTATGCTAACACTTAACTTTTGAAGGAAAATAATCTAATATCAGGGTTTTGAATAAACTAACTACTATGTGATGCTCTATCTTTAGCATTTTTATAACAAAAGCTCCAATTTATGGAGCCTCCACCATATGTCAAATACCATGAGTCATTTAACATTCATTTTCCTATTGGATTCTCCACTAAAATCCTGTGAAATATTATACCAATTTTACATATGAGGAAGCAAAGCACAGAGAGACCAGCTGGCCCACTACTGCCCGGCCAGTAAGGGATAGAGTCCAGGTCTCTGAGACTCCAAAGTCTCCATTTGTTTCTCGATGTCCTTTACTGATACCCTTTGTCACTCATTCTTTTAAAGCATGAAAGTTTGATTAGCCTTCTGCTAAATACTATGAAGGATACAGAGGTAATTAATATTTAAACCTTGCCTTCTAGGACTCTATGAGAAGGCAAGAAAATGCCGTGAAACAGTATAAGCCAAATTCCATAAGAGAGAAAGACATACATCATGATCAGAGTCAGGGGGATTAGAGAGTACCTTAAAAGGCAGGATCAGAGGAGATTTCATAAGAATCGGAACTGGGCCTGAAAGGACTGGGAGAACTAAATCTGTTGCATAGAGGTCCAGGGAAGAACTGGATGAGGAAAGGCTAGAGGTAAAACTTTACAGTGAGAGGCATATTCAAGAAATTATAAATAAATCTGCTTTGAATGGAATATAAAAAATACAGTGGGAGAAAATTGGCTAGAAAACAAAGTTAGGGCCAAGTTATGGAGAATTTAGAAAACCAAATTACAGTCTTTAGAGAGATAACAGAATGTAAGAGCAAGGCTCCATGATAATTCAATATATTGTACTTAAAGTGTTCTTGGCAGTGGGACCACCTAACCATCAGTTTCTTAATTACTTATGACTTAAGGGCCAAGAAGATTTTCTATTGTTCATATGTACCATGTGTATTTTGGAAATTTTAGAAGCTTATAAATGAGCCTTGTTTTGGTCAACTATTGCTGTGTATCAGCCTCAAATTCTCAGTGGCACTCAATAATAAGTATTTATTCTTAATCATGAATTAGCAGTCAGCTGGGATTGCTCTTCACCATATACCTCGCCTCTTCCTCCTGGGACCAGTGAGCTGGTGGGGGCATGCTCTCCTTTGACCGAAGGGCAAGAGTGCAAACGGATATGCATGAATGCCTCTTAAGCTTGGGCTTGGAACTAGCTTGCTGTCACTTGCACTCATTTTTTGTTGGCCAAAGCACATGAACAAGCCCAAAGTTGGATGGTGAGGAAATACACTCTGACTACAGTGCATCCCGTGAGGATGCAGGAAGGGTCAAGAATTGGAGCCACTCATCCAGTCTACCATCATTGCCGTCCATGTGGCGCTACTTATTTGGTGCCACAAAATGCAGTGAAGTCCTCTGTTAACTTTACCACATCCTCCCAGTATTCATATTGAAGCTTTAGTTGCTCCAGCCATTGCCATCTTGTTAATATTTCTACCATAAATATTTGCAGGTTTGTGGCATAGTGTTAGTAAAGCAGGAATACAAGAAAAGAGAGAACTTCACCAATCAAGAGTGATATTTTATCCTTCTGTGTTCTGGGGATAGAAATGGCAAAATCCAATCTTAACATCAGTACCAGTCTCCTAGATGTTATTGAATGCTGGAGAGTTTGATTCTGACAGAGATGGTTCTGTCTGTGTTTCTCTCCTAAATTAGTTTACAAAAAGAAGTGTACAAAATCCACAGATGGTCACAGATGATATATTTTGTCACCCATTGCTTCAGTTATCTATTACTGTATAACAGATGACCCCAAAGCTTAGTGGCTTGAAGCAATCACCATTTGGTATTTCTGGTGATTCTGTGTGTTGGCCTTGGTTCATCTTCTGGTCTCAATTGAGCTCTTATCAGGCAGCTGCATTCAGCTGGGAGCTCACCTGGGCTCCACTGTCCAAGATGGCTTCATGCCTCTTCCTATGAGGTCTCTTTCCATCTGAGTGATCAAACTCCTCACGTGGTGACCGGCTTCCAAAAGAGGATGTGGAAACTGCCAGGTCTCCTAAGACCTGGGCTCTTAAATCCAAGAATGTTGCTTTTTGCTGCATTCTTTTTGATCAAAGCAATTCATGGGACAAGCCCAGATTCAAGGGGAGCAGAAAGGCACTTCATCTCTTGATAAATGTGTCCCTGGGGAGGCGAGAAATTGTTGGAGGCCACCTTTGGAGACTAGAGACACCCACTGAGAGAAGCAATTAGAAATCTATGTATGGATTATATCTAACCTGGACAGTTACATTCTGCTTTCTAAATTGCTCCTCTATTTTTCACTGAGTAAAGTGGTCTCATTCACTGTTTTAAAACTAAATGTTTTAAAAATGTTTTTAAGATATCTGTTATGACCACGTGTTGTTGAAGAGTTGACAAAGTCTGTGAAGGGTGGCATATTTGGGGACGACTCTGAAGTATGTGTCTCTGGGTGTGTGTATACACACACGTTCAATCCTTTTCCTAAAGGTGTTAATTTAATTTCAGAGCTTCTAAAGCCATGCTGGGAAGCGTCGATAAGCAATGTGTTTTTACAAATGGTAATTTCCATTTGTACAAAGCAGTTTGGTCTCAGTGATGTTTTGGTTATTTAGGAGACAAGCTACTCCAAATGTGTGTGACAGAATTTCTGGAGAATGTTTTGCCATCGAGGATTAAGTGACAAATAGGCATTCTGACTCCTTTAGATTTTGGGGAATTTAGGAGATGATTGATGAGGAACTTTATCACTGATAATTTACCTTTAGATTTTCTTTCCCTTTAAATGGCAAAGCATAAATAGTTGTAGATCTAAAGTCCTGCCTCACATACCGTGGCCCTTTCAGAAATAAAATCCTGGCCAGAATGCTCCATCTCCAAATTGGAAATTTCCTTCCTTCCATGGCCAGTGCAGATATGAATAGTGGTCAGCAGATCGGCTGAGGTCATTCAGAGGACAACCGAGCAGATTGCCAAGACAGCTTGCAAAATATAAGTGACCAACAGGTTCAAGTTATCATGAACTATTTAAGTAAGTCCTAAAGAAAGCCAAGTGCTTACTGGATTTCTTTCAACTGTTATTCACTTAAACTATGAAAGTAGGTTCATAGAACAAAGTCAGGCATTATTAGGGAAATTAATATGTCAAAACCTGAAGTCATTATCTCTTCTGTAGCCCATCCCCAAGAGTGAAAATCTCTTTAGTTACATTGACTTTCCTATTTGTGTGAAGGTCACCACCATTCTTCCAGTAACGTAGGCTTCTAATTAATCCCCTTTGGCTATTCCAATTGGTTCCCAGATCCTGAGAGTCTTCTCTCATAACATGGTTTTTCCTACCAACTTCACAGTTTTGGTTGTTAATGATTGTCAGTCACCTGGAGGGCTGCAGTGTCCTCTGAATTGATCTCCTAGTAGCCCCTTCCCACCTTTTTTTTGTTTGCTTGTTTTTTACTCTCCATTGTCAGATTGGTTTTATTACAGCACTCCCCTGTCAGTGTTAACTTTCCTACTCAGAAACTTTCTGTTCCTCCTAGTTCTTAGCCAACAAAATCACAAATCCTTAGAGAATATTCAGGACCTCTGAAGATGGCTCATCCCCACCTTTGCAGCCTCACTCCATACTCTGTCCCTTCGTGTTCCCTTTCGTCACCCAGACTAGACAACTCATCACATTTTTATACATTTATATATTTGATTTATTTGTTTATATGTCTAATCTCACATTATTTGCTATTATGTGTCATCACTCTTATGAGCTGGTAAGCTCCCTGAAGGCGGAGACTTGAGACAACACAGGGTTCCAGAAATGCCAGGGAACTGGCGGTGAAGTTGGGGGATGCTGGACTGCTCTAGGTTCTTGGCTATGTCGCATAAAAGAATTTAAGAACATGCTGGTTTAGTTAGGCCAGTAAATGAGTTTATTGAGAAAGGAGACAAAGAACAGAAGTACACACCCAAGAGGTGGACGTGGCTCCTCCAGGCAAAGAGGGAGGGAGCATTTGGGGGTCAGGCGCTGCCTTTATTAAGGCTGTTCTCCACTCTTCCCCTTTCCTGATGTTGGGAGGAGCCCCAGCTGTCTGCTATTCTGATTGGTTGCCCCACCTATTAGTTCTCAGGGGGCCAATGATGAGGCCTTTTGTTTGCGGTTATCCAGGACCAACAGGGAGGTCTGTTTGTAGTTACCAGGGACCTCCCCTTGACCTCGGGAAGAATTCCAAGTGGGACCTCATGGCAAGGTCTTGGTGGGGTCTTTCCGGCCTTGTTCTTAGCAGCAGCCTTCTCTCAGGGGGTTTCCAGGCAGGGTCTCATGGCCATGTTCTTTGCCGGGTCCCAGCTGTGACTTGTCGTTTCCTCTTTTCTCTATACTAACTGGCCTCAGAGGCAAACAGATTATTCAGGGATTAGGTTGGGAGCTGACCATGCCATCTCCCCCAAGATGTGTAGGTGGCTTGGTTGACACTGAGTTTGGTTAAAGATCAGGAGAGGGAAGCAGATGTGGCTCAAGCTATTAAGCTCCCGCCTACCACATGGGAGGTCCCAGGTTTGGTTCCCGGTGCCTCCTAGAAAAACAAGGAAGATGAGCAGTCACAGCAAGTGCAAACAATGAGGGGGTGGGAAGAAATAAATAAATAAAATAAATCTTTAAAAACAAATAGATCAAGAGAGTCTCATGTTTGTAAACATTCCCCTAATTGGAGGTGCTTAGAATATTAAGGTAAATTCTGGAATGGTGATACAAGACTGAGTATAAAAGAGTAGTAGTAAAGAATTTGGCTTCTTTCTTTTCCTTGTGCTCTAAATTGTCATGTGGATTCAGTTAAATTCTCTATCCTAGGCTACATAAATTGATAACGTATAATGGATGTGTGTGTGTGTGTATGTTTGTCTGTAGTGCTATGCCAATCTGTTATCCCTTTGAAATGTTATAGGGACCTACTTCCCAGGGTTATAGTGAAGATCAAATGAGAAATACATCAGATTCATTCAGAAATTCAAAGCAGTTGGAGGAAAAATAAATCATTGTTTCTCCCTCCAGCAATTTTTGGTTGCATAAAATGATTAATTAAAGATACCTGTGTGGGGGTGGTTGTGGCTCAAATGGTTGGGCATTCGTCTCTCATATGGAGGGACCTGGGTTCGATCTCTGGGACCTCCCGGTAAAATAAAGAAAAATACAGAAGGCGCGAGGGCCGCCAGGCCCCGCAAGTGGGCCCACATCCAGGCCCGGTGAACGGGCAAGCCCCCAGGCCCCGCGTGGGCATGCCACACCCCGCCGAGCCATGCAGCAAGATGATGATGTAACAGGAGAGTGACACAAGGGAGATCCAAGACGAGACGCACTGAAAAACCAGGAACTGAGGTTGTGCAGGTGGCAGAACACCCAGGATCAAACCCTGGTGAAGACAGGAGGAGAAGGATGAGAAGAGAGGGCAGGAAACAGACACAGACAATTGCCTAGCTAATGGACACAAAACAGCAAAAGTGGGTGGAGGAGGGGGGTGTTAAAATGGATAAAAGTAAATAAATAAATAAATAATCTTAAAAAAAAAAAGATACCTGTGTTTGTGAGTCAGTAACAGAAAATAATGTTTAAGTCTGTGTTGTCCTTCACAGTAGCCATTAGCCACGTAGCTATTTGAGCACATGAAACCTGGCTAGTCCTAGCTGAGATGTGCTGCCAGTATAAAATACAGGTGGGATTTTGAAGACTTAGTATGAATAAAGAATGTAAAACACCTTGTTAATAATTTTTTATTGATTACATGTTGATGAATATTTTGGATTAAGTAAAATATATTGTTAAAATTAATTTCACTTTGATTTATTTCATATCACTGCTAGAAATATTGCATACATAGCTCACATTGTATTTCTGCTGGACAGTGCTGGAAGTTAGTGTTGGTGCTTAGAATTTTCTTCCCTTTCAAGTTTGACTTCCGGAGTTTACGTATTATTCAATCTAAGAGAAAGGGTGTAGCTGAGGGAGCAGCCTTTATTTTCTGCTTTGACTCTCTTCAAGGTGGAAGGTGCATTAAGCGAGCCCTGATCCTCTGCACTCAGTCAAGCTGTGTTTGTGGGAATCAGAGGGGTCCACAGAGTTCAAGGGGTGAGGCAGAGATTGGGATGGCGTGAGGGGAAGTAAAGCTGTCTTGCTCATCTCTGCTATTTAGTGGTGGTATTTAGCGGCCTCTAATGTTAACCGATTTTTGCTCGCCTAGGGAAACTTCTGCTGGCTTCTGAAGTTGTTATATCCAAAGGTCAGAAAGGAAAGCTTTTTTCCCCTTTTTTGTTTCCAGCAAGCTGTAGGGTATGGGAAAGAATCTAAGGGCACAAGAAGCATCAGATCCCTGTGTGATAGAGCCAGATCGAAGTTATAAAAGCTGAAGAAATTTCAGTCAAGATGAGTGAGGAGTCAGCTCTGGGTTTAGTCTTTGAAGACTAGATAATGTTTTGAGCTACGCTTCTGAAAGGTCTTAATGACTAGAGGTGCACATTGGGCTCATTAAATTATAGAATTTGGGCCAACTTTAACCTCACACCCCCAAAGTATAAGCGCTTAGCCCAGTGTCTGAGTCAGAGAAGGTGCGCCAAAAGTTTAGTTTCATTTCCTTCTTTCAGCTGGTTCTGATATGTGCCTGCTTTGACAGGAAAGATAAGTGCCTCCTTGAACAGTGTAATGCCGTGGTTGCAAGTTCCAGGTTACAAGCCAGGGTTTGGTTCCAGTTTCACCACTTACTACTTGTGTTGTCTTTAACAAGTAACTTAACCCCATTTGTGTCTGAGTTTCCTCATCTATAATATGGAGATAATAATGGTTTCTGCCTCTTGAAGTTGTGTGGAGGATTAAATGAGCTAACGATGGAATGGGCTTAGAACAATGTCTGGTGCATAATTAGTACTCAAGCATTAGTTGTAAATGAATAGATTGGCCCAACTGCCTCACTCTTGCCCCCTCCCACTCCACAAAATATACCGTGCTGGCTGCCACTTGATGCAGAGTTTTGGTCTAGCTGAGAAAGAAGCTCAAATAAAAGTTTTCTGTAACAGAAAGTCAAGAAATGCTCTATAATTTTCTATATTAAAAAAAAAATCTAAGTGCTACTTTTACTTCCCTTGCCAACTGATGTCATGAGCCTGTTATTTTCATGGTAGTTATAGAGAGAAATGGAAAGTAGGGCCAATTGTCATTCACTGCTTCAAGGAAGCCTGATGGCAACATGAGGGAGCCTCTGAATTCTCAAGCCTTTTGGTGGGACCATCCTGGCGGGCCCTGGGAGGCCCTTCAGTTTTACATCTGGAGCAGCGCCTTCAGCTGCTCATGTGCCCTTCCAGGTGCCCGGTATTGTCTGTAGCTGCTTGGAGCCCTTCCTCAGACAGATAATGGGAATAAATTTAGCCCTGGAGAAGGTGGTGGAGAAGTTGCCGGGTGCCTCTCTGCCCCTTTGGCCCCATCCATTGAAAGTCTCAAATGGGTTGGGGCGGCCGGCAAGGTTTGCTCTATGCTGCGGCAGAGACACACCTGGGGGAAGGTCTGGACAGAAGTGAGGAGGTGGGAGGCTTTCTTTACCCGCAGCACTTCTCAGTTATTTTCTCCTGAGCTGACGACATGAAATTCAGAAATTCAAAACAATGCCTTCTTCCTGGAATTCTGGCTGGTGTTTCAGAAAGGACCTGCTTTGTTACAAGCCCCTGCCTGGCAGCCTCCGCCTGGCAGCACCTGCCTGGTGTGCAGGCCCTGGCTACACACAGCCACTGCCTTCTGCACCTGGAACCTGAAATGTGGCTGTTTCTTTTGCCCCTGAACTGTTACTTGGTGCCAAAAACTTAACTATTTGACTCTTGCTTGGCAGTTTATAAGGTACTTTCACTTGTAATTACAATTATTATCCCCACTTGATAGATAAGGAAACTGAAAGACTGCGTGCTTATGGCATTGCAAAAGAAACAAGTAAGGTGTCCTGCACTCAATGAGTTTACTCTCTTTTAGAAGAGAAAACATTCATACACAGGGAATAATTAGCAAAAAAACAGAGACTTGAAAACCGGTAGTAAAGTGTTACATTGAGTGTCCCTTATCACAAGTAGTCCATCAGTGCTGTTGGCAATGGGAAAATCAATGCTTTAGGGGTGGAGAGAAGGGTTAAAACATGATGAGAAAATAGACATTTCTTCCAAAAAAGAAAATCTACTCATTCTTCAGTAAATCATCATTACTTCATGATTATTGAGCATGAGCTTCTTGAAGATAGTGTATATAATTTAATCATACATCATCACTACCTAACATAGTGCTCAACATAAGTGGGCTGATAATTTAACAAACTGGTATTAATAATGGTAATAGCTGTTATTTATCAGGTGTTATTAGGGCCGCTTTATAGATGAAGTGAGGAAGGCTATGAGAAGTTAAGTAACTTGCCTAAGTTTATACAAATAATATCATTGCAGAGTCTGGTTGGAATCCCAGATGTGACTGACTTGAAAACTTAGTGAACCAGAGAACTGATGTGTACTTTGGAAGGAGGCAAGGAAGACACACGTTAGGCACAGTAAGAGATTTAAAAAGTACAAGATACAGTCTCTCTGTACTTTCATTCTAATGGCAGAACCCAGAACCAAAACCTCTGACCACCTGCCTCTTCCTTTCTCTGCTGGGTTATTGATTTATCAACTACTGTTACTGAGCCCCTGCTCCGTGTGAGGCTCCTTTGGTCCTGGCCCCACACTGGATGTGACTTGAGTCTCAGTTTCTCAGTTTTTCCTCACATTTTCTACTGTAAGTAATTCTTCCATTGTCTAAGGAACTTTGAAGAAGAAACTTGTCTTACAGCTCATAGTGGACTACACACTGTGTAAGATTTTATTAAAACAAAGCAAAATAGATGACTGTAGGCTACTAAACCCAGTTTATAGAGAAGCTGTAACTTGCTGGCTGGAGATGTGGGTTCCATTTGGATCTTCCAAGGAGTAACAGGGTGACCTCTGTGAGCTTCAATTTCCACATCTGGGGAGAGAGTTGGCTGAGCTAGGTGATTGCTATGGGAATGTTGAGTACTCATATTCAAAGGTTCTATTTTACTTCTTCCCCTGTGTACAGTTCACTCACCTCTGTGGGTTCAATTCCTCTCAAGTCATGGAGCCATTGAAAAGGTTATATATGATGTTGTTTTAATGGTGTGTAGAAGAAGGATGCTGGTGTTGAACAATTAGCAGCTTTGTGGTCCAAAGTTGACCAAGATGCGTTTTGCTTTTTAATTTTTTTTCTTCTGAAAACATAGAAAGAAGAATCACCAATGTCTTTGGTAGCTTCAGAACATTGCCATGAGCTAGAAGGTGGGAAAGCCTGAAGGGTACAGGGTCCTGACCCTGCTTCCCACTCAGCTGGCTATTTTTTTTCTTTCTTCCAACAACGCTTAAATTGATGTTGTGCAGCTGCTAGTCAGAGATTCAAGTTACTGAGTTTCTGCTTTAAAGTTTGTTTAGAAATAATGGTAGGATAGATTGGTTCTGTTATATGAAAGAGGTGATGAAATTTATAACAGAAGACCACTTTAAACAAAATCTAGACCAAAAGGGAAGACCTTATTTCCGAGACTGCTGCGCTGTAATATGATCACTTTCATAGTGTTATTTCATTTATTAACATGTGTTGCTATACTATATTGGCCCAGCCAGACTACAGAAGGCAAAAGGGTATGAGAAAGTCAGGCTTAAAGAAAGTCCAATTCTGAAGGATAACAAAGAGAGTGCCACAGTTATAACATACATACATACACACACATAGATGATTTCATATTATGCTAGCATATAGTCAACAATGCATTTTTAAACTATGAATAAAAATTATCTTTGAAGATTTTTAAAAGGAAAAAATTTAAAGGTTGCAGAATTAAAGTTTCTTTCCGTAGAAGGGCAATAGTGGGGGAAGGGGGTTTTGGAAAGGGAGGGCAACTTCGAGGAAAACAATGTTTTAGTCCACTTTTGTAATAGTAACAGTCCATGTTTAAGTTCTAAGGTAAATGGGTATTTACATTTTCATTTAAAATATATTTTCAAAAGCTTGTATGCATGGTCCTTAAGTATTGAGGGTAAGAGATTAAGGGGGGAGTGGAAAAGTATGGTATTAAAATAGCAAATTTCTGTTAACTAATGAATAGTTTTGAATTGCAAAACAAAGCCAAACTGGTACAAATCTCTATTTAGACTATGTTTCTTTTCCATTTTGAAAACCACCTTCAAGACAAGCTAAATTGCATTTAAATTCCCTTCTAGCTACAGGCATCCATGCTTCGCTGTATAAATGTCACTGTTGATTTTGATGCATAACCGAAGAAGAAATTGTCAAATTATGTATGAAATAGGATTTTATTCTTAATATGTTGCACCGAGTATTTTTGCATTCATTTTGTCAGCTATTTAACGCATTTTTTCGTCACTTACTTTTCATTCTCTTCTTTCACTCAGGAAACATCTTTTTATTTGTAAGTGTTTAGATCTTGAGTTTCGACATGCCTTTCCTCTCATGCTCTTTTCCTTATTTCCCCTGATACAACTGTAAAATTGCCAAATGTCAAAATGAAAAACAAAATGCTTTTACCTCTGGTGGGACTCTGAAAAATCAGTTATTCATTCAAGAAATATTTACTGAACGATTACCATAAGCCGGCTGTTACTAGGGAACATAATAAGATCATTTTGCCTTCATTTTGTTTACAAGATAGGCAGTAAACAAGAGAAATGTATTATACTGGTAGGTGGGGAGAAGTGCAATGAGAAAAATAAAGAATGGAATATAGAGTGACAGGTGGCTGTTTTGGCCACAAAAGTCAAAGAAGGTCATCTGAAGACTTGACCTTTCAGCAGAAACCCACAGGAAGCAATCCTAGAGAATATTAGGGGAAAGAGCATTTCAGGCCAAGGAGCAAGAGCAAGGCTCAGAGAGAGAGCCACTGGTGTGTTCCAGGAAGAAGCCAGAGGCCCATGTGCTAGGATGGTGGTGGGTGATAAACTAAGAGAGGTAGTGTGGGTTTGGGTGAGGGCTTTGGATTCTATTCTAAAGGTAATGGAAGAGGCCAGAAGAGTTTTGAAAGCTGGAGGGTGATGTAGTCTGATTTTGGATTTTAAGTTAAAGGATTACTTCTGGCTGCTATGTGGAAAAGAGACTAGGAGGCAGGAGGGAAAGCAGATGACTAGTTGGAGGCTCCTTCAGTAGTCCAGCAAGATATAATGGTGGCCTGGACTAGGCGGATATCAATGGAGATGGAGACACACAGACAGATTTGGGATATATTTGGAGATTAAATAAATACATGCTTCATCAACACGCATCCTACCCGTGGGTTTCTGAGTCAGGGAGTGGGGACAGTAGGTGGGATTTTGTACCAATGGAAGCTCCTCTTCTTTGCTGGTTCTCAGGATGCAAATTTTTTTAATGTTCTGAAGCAAAGACCATTAGCTGAGGCATGGCAACATGGCAAGAAAAGTAGGTTCTAGCATTATGAAAGTAAAGACTTAATAGGCTTAATAGGGCCAAATTCTACATACATGTTTTTTGCCTTATTTTTTTTCCTTCTGGAGGCAATTCCTGTTTGATGTTAGCTGGGACACAGGGACATAAAGAGCAGTGTGAAGACATTCTTACTTCAGTTGCCTAAGCTCAACTGGTACACAGCGCAGGGTATGTCCCCAGTGAAGAGAATTGCTGTAGGTCTCTAGAACTTCGCAGGACTGAGGTTTCAACTGTGCTTCTCTTAAGTATTTCATCTACCAGACCAGTTATATTTCGTTCAGCCTGTGTATGAAGGAGTTTTAAACATGACTTTTAATTTTTTTTACTTCTTTATTTTTAGAAGTTGATAAGGGCCAGGTGTGCCTGAAGAGGCACATTTCTGGTCCTACCTCCTTTTCTCTAATAGGCACTTCTGTCCCTCACAGGGCTCATACCGCCCACCACCCTTGCCTCCATATACACACATAGCAGATTCTTATTCCTCATGTCACTCTGCGCTCCAGTTACTTCTGTCCCCGACTTGAGCTTTGGTGCCTATTCCTATTCTCTTTGCCTTGGATATACCCAACATCCCAATTTACTTATCTTTTTCCATCTGCCCAGGATAGGAGCAATGTCCTATGACATGAGAGAATTAAAGATCAGAGAAAGAGGGAAGCTGTCTGCTTTATGATTTCTATGATGCACAAATAAAACATAGATTTCTGTGGAGGCAAACCAAGCCCCCAGCTAATTTGCCATTGTGAATCTCTTTTCTAGTTTGCTTGGCTGCCTTTTTTTTTTTTAAGGAGGTACCAGGGATTGAACCCAGGACCTCATACTTGGGAAGCTGGTGCTCAACCACTTGAGCTACACCCATGCTTGTTT